>VYZR01085141.1:44433-55997 GCA_013400675.1 Oxylabes madagascariensis
CCGCCGCTCCCGCCGCTCCCGCCGCTCCCTGCCTATTTTAGTCACGGCCGCGGCTCCGTGCCCCGCGCCGCACCGCCAGCTCCGGCCGCCGCCGTCCCGTCCGAGCGGCCGGGAAAGTTTTCCTCGGGCGCGGGGCAGGTGAGAGGCGCTCCGCCCGTGCGCCGGCGGCACCGCGGGTAGGGGGGTGGCGATGGGAGCCAGCATCGCCGGGTCCCGCAGCCCCGGGGCCGGGGGTGCCGCAGGAGGGGTGGGCGCCGGGAGGGGTGGGCGCCAGGCTCCGCTGGGGAGCTGCCCGAACGCGCGGTCCCGTCCCTGGTCTCTCGCTCCCTTCGGTCCCTCTCCGTGCTTGGCTGCGGGCGCAGCCGGGACAGGGGTCTCCTCCTGTGCCCTGCCCGGCGAGAGGAGGGACGGGTTGCAGCTTTCGAAGTGGCTCTTCTGGGGGAAAAGGGACCAGTTGGGAGTCGATTCTTTTCAATTTTTAAAAATTATTTTCCCGATTATTTTGTACAAGGGGTGGGTTTGTCGTTGCGGGCTAAAAGGAAGCCGCGGGGCGCAGAGCGGGGCTGCGGGCTGGCAGCCGCAGTCGCGCCCCTCGGTTCGGGCGCTGGGCGCATCTGTGAGCGCTGTGAGTGAGCGGGGAGCGAGCCCGAAGGCGCTCACACACTCACACTCACACACACTCGCACACACGCTCACACCCTCGGGGCCGCTCCGCTCGGGAGCGGCGGGGAAAGGTGTTCTCACCGTGTAGATACTTTGTTGACTACGAAGAATGAACATGTTGTTAAGTGTTCTCCTGATTGAAGTGACTACAGAGAGTTACAAATCTCTGCAGTTACTGGCGCCTTTAATTGAATGGGACTTGCCGCGAGGAGCATATTGAAATACATGTTTTCTCAAACCACTTTCCTATTCGTTCCCACTGCATTGTAAAAGAGGGATTCGGTAACTTAAACTGTAATTAACTCAGCTATGCTACCTCTAGTAGTTCGTCTTCAGCTCACAAAATAATTATTGCCTTAAATCTCTATGCAGCCTCTGTGCTGTAAGACCATAGAAAAGTAGTCTAAAGTTCTGCAGGTGTAATTATTATTTTTTTTTAATTGCATTGACTGTAAAGTTATAGAAACATACTCAAGTAAAGATTTAAGAAGCTCACTTGAATCATGTTGACCAGTAAACCTTTGGGATATGAGTAATCTCAATAAAGTGGGTAATGGCACAAGTAGGACACTCAGCACCGTCCCGTATTAGCTTGGCTGACTGGTTCTCATAGTAGAACCAAATGCTTTACAATTTTCTGCTGTGTCTCTCTTCTGTGAATGTTGTTTAGGTGTCCATAAAAGTCATGCTTTTTTCAAAGTCATCTTGGTGTCTGAATATTTGTGGACTAAATCTTTTGGGCATGCCTTTCAGAAGTTTGGTCTCTTGTATAAAGCTGTTGTTGAGTACAGCAAAATCCTAGAATGAGCTCACCTCGTTTGTATTCTGAGAATTTGTATTTTTTTGATCTAAGACCACCATGGATTACCTTAACTTTCTATCAAGTTCATGCAAAAAAAAAAAAAAAAAAAAAAAAAAAAAAAAAAAAAAAAGCTTTTTAACTACACTAATTTCTGTTAGGTTCAATATTAAAGAGTCAGTGAGTTTTTCTCTTTTTATATATGTCCTCTTTTCCCCCCCTCCTGTTTGAACAACAAATCCGCTTGAGTCCTCAGTCATCTGAATTTTCAAATTCTGGGTTTGGTAAATCTAAAATCATGTGATGGATATATACTGGATATTAAAAAATGCTCTTTTAATGATTTGTCTTATGCCCCATAAAGCTTTAATTTCAGTGAATGCTATTTTACCCGAACTTTCCAAAGTTGTTTGACTATGTTGGTTTTTTAACTCCTGATATTAATACTTGTCTTTGTATTGAAGACTCCAGCATATGACTGAATAGTCTTGTGCTATATTAATCCCTAGTAGACATACTTAAAGTTCTAAAGGCCCGAATCTGTACTTTCAAAATTAATTTTTGGCTTTCTGAGGTCACAGAAGGTAAAAAATTATAATTGCTTGTTCTTCCGTGGAACTGCAGACTTTTCCCTATTTTTTCAGTATTATTTGGCAACACTAGATGCTAGGACTAAAGAATTGATCTAAAAATTACAGTGATGCTGTTTTTTGACATTTTGGATATTAGTCTTTCTGGTGTTACCTGTAGACAAACACTTTAGGTTGCAGCTTGTAGCTCTGCCTGTCTGCCTTTTCTCCTGATCCTCAAAGCAGTCTCCTTAGTTGAAATTCAGAGCCCGTGTCTAAGTCTGTCCTTGTGTCATTTTGCAGATAGCATCAATCTATTTCTGTCAGCTTTTAAATACCACCAGGATGGAGAAGTTCTCGTTTCTGCTGTTTCCAGTATGTTAGGGGAGCTGTAATTATTGTTTATGAGTAGTAAGTGAAGTTCAAAGGTATTCATATAAAGACTTTGAGGTAGTAAAGACAAAGCTTATAAAAAACAGCAGGTGGGCAGATTTAGGTTCTGGGGTTCTAATTTAGGCAATCTAGTAGGTAAGCCTGACCTTCAACAGTGTTGAACATCCTCTTACAACTGTGGATGCTTTCAATTGCTTGATCAACACTTGGAGAAACTCCTTCCCATTATTTCAGTTTACAGCTTGTGATTTGTTGTGTCAGTGTCTGTGAGGAGCAAGGGGAGTGGTGTTTTGGCTGGGCTGTGAGGAGAATGATGTTGTCAGGTGCTGTGTATTTAATTTGGTTCACTGGGTTTCCAGTCTTCTAATATATGATGCTTAAAACCGAGTCGAAAGGGAAAGGTAGCCTCTCTTCCCACAGTGGAGCAGTACAAAATTTTGCTAATAAAAAATATCAAGCATCTGGAAGGCTGCTTTGATGTGTGATCAGATGCAGCCGAAATTACTTCTTGCAGCCTTTTTTGATGTTGAGTTGAAGGACTTATGGCTGGTTCTATATCTTTGTGTAAGTTTGGTTGTCTTTACGTGTTCTGTTGGCATTTTAAGTGGTGCCTTTTCTGGCACATGACTGGGCAGTGAAAGGCTGAATATAGGTAGAAATGCAACCCTGACTATTTTTTTTAAAAAGATCTAGCGATCCTGCTGTTCCAGTGTAAGGGGTTTATATTGTTTGGAAACAACAGGAGCACCCGATGAGCTGTGTGTAAAATGAGCACAGACATAGTTATCCAGTTAGCAATTCCCTCCTGTTTATGAGAACATTAAAATGCCAGTCCTGCAGCCTCGCACGGGCTCAGGCTTTGGCTCACTGTGTGAGTGGCTTTGTCGGGACAGTGAAACTGCTCTTAATGACTCTTGATGAACTCGTGAAAGAGCTGAAAGAAAGTAGGAGTGTTTTTGGATAGGCCTGATGTTTGCTAACAGTTAAGTGTAGAGTTTATGACAAACCCCCACATTTTAATTAATCTTTGTGAATAACTAATGTAGGAATGAAAAGAGGAAATTGGTATCTTAAGATATATGTTAATTGTGTATTTTGGGTGAGAATAGATATTTAGGATTAGATTTTTTTTCCTTGAAAATCATTTCAATTCAGAAATAGATATAATCTGTGCTAGTGTTAATAATATAATAGATATAATCTGGAGCTAGTGTTTGATCGTGCAGGATGCCTCTGCACATTCTGTAGCATACCTTAGCTGTGACAGGCTCTGGGCATAGGAGATGAACCATAAGAGAGGGTTGAGGATTTCTTTCTTCCCACTGCTTTCAGAAGGGGTCTAAAACACTGATTAATTTTGGAAACTGTACAGTTTTCTTATGCCTTGTACACAGGTTGATCACGAGAAAATAATGAAGGGATGAAGCAACTCAAATTTATTTCACAGGCCAAGAAACAGTCTCAATTAACAGAGAGATGCTTAGAGTATATTCAAGTCTGCAGGAAATAGAGTTTATTAACTGTGACCCAAAATTGTCTGCTAAGCAGATGAATTACATGGCAGCTAGTGATGACACACATCAGGGACATGCACTGTCTCTACAGGATTTAATTGAATGCAAATCCCGCTGCATTGTATGTTATGGAGTTTTTATGCTCAGTGATGAGGTGCATATAGCTCATTAATGGGACTCAAGCCCACCTCCATATAATTTCTACTGCTGTGGTAGTGAGAGACCATACATGCCTGGCTGGAAGCAGGGTTCTCCTGTGTTTGACAGCAGACATGTCTAGGAGCAGTTGTGTTCCTTCAGCTGAGACCTGCTCTGGGTTGAGAAGACCTTCTGTAGAGCTTGTAGTACTGACTGCAGTTACCCAGAGAGACCAGTTTTTCATATTCTAAAGGTAGTATCTTGAAATCTTCCAGTTTCTCCCTGTAGTTTGTTTTTAATAGTAATTTTTTGTTTTGTATTGGGATTTGCCCACAGATACTTTTTCCATTTAATTAAGGCAAAAGGTATATGTGTTATACTTATTATTACAACAACAACAAAGTCCTATGTATATTTAGATTAGAAATAGTCTTTAGCTCTCTCATTTTCTCCAGTAGTCCCACACACAGACAAGGGTCTTGCAAGCTTGTTCAAACTGTGTAGACCCAGTGATTTCCCTAGAAGACTGGCAGCAGACTTAGCAGCCTCTCTATTCTGGTAGCTATGGTTTAGGTGAAAGAGACAGCAAACCACTACTGAACTATAGACCTAGCTTACCCTTTTAAACCTTTCTTTATATTTTTTTTTCCATGAATGATAATGAAAAATATATCTTGGGAAGAGAGAAAATAACCCTAAAATCCATATGTATGTCTACTGTGTTTCATTTTAATGCATAGTGAATTTTTTTCCCTCTCCTTGCAGGAGTTGCCAAGATGAATACTACAGCAATGAGCCCACTCACCGTTACTCCACTAGGTTTTGTTCCAGACTTAAAAAATTCCACCCTTGATCCTCTCAATGAGACTGCATGTGAGAACTGGAAAGAGATTCATCATCTTGTTTTCCATGTGGCAAACATTTGCTTTGCAGTTGGACTGGTTATTCCAACCACTTTGAACCTTCATATGATTCTTCTGCGAGGCCTGCTCACCGTAGGTAGGAGAATTATTCTGGAGACAGAAATGCAACAGAAATGTCTGGCTTTGACCATTACGGAGCTGGTCCCTGCAGCTCATGGTGAAATTGCTGCCTCTATTAATGGCCATTGTGCTCTGAGGAAGGTGGTTTTGGTCCAAGACAGGATCTGTTTTGACCTTGATATACCTTTTCTAGAAAGATTATATAACCGTTGGCTCTTAAAACTTCCTAGAACTGTAAATTGCAATTTCAAACCTATGAAGATGTCAGCTTGAAAACAAGTGGAGCTAATTTATGTCAGATGTAACTGGATGTTTAAAATCCACTTATTTCAAATCAGTTATGTCTGATCGTTAAGACCTTTATTTTATATTTCAAGTAAGTACTGGAACTGTGTATTGACAGGTGCACTGGCTTAGTGTGTGTGTCTGAGGTAGGTGAGGTTTTCCTTGAGAAGCTTGCTGTGAGCCCATGTATTATGTTAATGTGGGTTCAAGCGTGTGGCACTTGTGGGTCACCAGCATTATTTTTGTTGCCGATTTAGAAGTGCAGCCTTTCAATGGGGAGTGTATTCTGTGTTCTGGTATCAGTTGTGTTTCTTCTACCACTCTAGGAATCTTGTGACACCAGAGTCTGACTTGAGAGGAAAACCTAAATTTGGCATGCTTGAGACTGAGCAAATGTGGTTCAATTTGTGGCATTGCAGTCCCACAGCTATTTCAAAGCCTCTGTATCTTGTGTGGGACAAGATCCTTGTGATCAAAGGAGGAATAGTGACTCATTGCAGTGTAAGAAGGATAAATCTAATCCATCAAGAGCGTGCTTAAGTATTTTTAAGTGAGTGCTTATTGGCTTTATAGTGTGTGTCAATTTTATGATAGAACTGTTTGCATTTACAATGCTCTTGCAGTTTCTATTTTCTAGTTATTATAGATTAACTTTGTAAAACAGACTGCACTGGTGACCAAGGGTTCTCAGCATTGCAAGACCTTTTATCTTGGCTTTAAAAACAAAAGGAGCTCTGAACTTGCTGAGCCTGCCGTTTTGATCTGTAGATCTTATGGTATTTTGAGCCAAGAGGGAATCAGAGTTTTGCAAGCTGGGGTGGGAGCAGTAAGCAGATTTACTCAGTGGACAGAACTGAGTAAATGAGTAATGAGGCCTGGTGCCTAGGGACCTGTTCCCTTTGCTTTGACCCTGCCCCACCTCTGCTCTTCAATACATCCAGACATCGAATCCTCCTGTGCCTTGCAGTCTAACTAATAAGCAGATCAAGAGTCACTATATTTTGATTTTTCTAATCCATATGTACGTGCTGCCTCATCAGTTAACAACCCAGACAGACTAGATAATACCGAGTTCATTTAGTCAATGTCATCTTCAGGGAGAAAGGGGGTAAGAACACTCATTTAGCACTGACTCCTTTTTGTCTTTGCAGGGAAAATATGTCTGTGACCTCTCCAGCCATCTCTGTTGGATGGTAGGCTCACAGTTATCTGGGAGAGACTCGCTAATACATAATCCATCACTTGATAAATATTGTCTTTGTAGGCTGAAAATGGAATCCCTAATCATACACAATGCCTTATCTTTTAAAGCAAGAGTCATTACTCAAAGTAAGGCAACAAAAAAAAGAGTAAGCATTTGGAAATTTCGACTTTGATGCTACACAGGAGAATTCAGGTTCCCAATGTGACCTTGCCACATCAGCAATAATAGTTTCTTTTAATTTTCAAAAATATCTGTATATGACTTCAGGAAGTTTTTATGCAACTCTTACGTGCTAATTAGATGTGAACGTTCATTTCTAGGCCTGTATTTGTCTAATTAATGCAACAAAAATTTTTGTGAGCTGCCTGATTTTCCCCCATCTCCTTTCTACTTCATTTCAGTAACAAATCATCATGGACTGTATCTTTCTGCTTGCCCCATCCTGACCTGAGTTACTGTCATTTCAGTATTGCAGTCCCATGTAATAGGGCTGCAGTCTGTCAACCTGCCCTCAGTGTCTGTTTGCAGCATTGCAGTGATTAGCTATTGTTGCATGCCTTCATCCAGAGAGCTTAACTGGATTAAAGCTTAACTTTAGAATATATTGCTTTTCAGTGTAATTATACTCAGTGGACATATTGATGGTTTTCTAGGAATGTTTATTATTTGGTGAAATTTAACTTTCTCCTTTTTTTTTTTTTTTGATTTTTACAGGATGTGCATTGTTCATCATTTGGGCTACACTCTATCGTTGTGCCTTGGACATAATGATCTGGAATTCTGTGTTTCTGGTTGTCAACCTTTTGCATTTCATATACCTAGTGTATAAAAGAAGACCGGTATGTATAACAGCTAAATTTCACAAGCAGTCTAGTAAGATGCAAGAAAAGGAAGTTTTGCCCATGTTTGCTGGGCAAACCAATGGATTAGTATACATTTTCAGCAGAATACTTTTGTGTTTGGCCCAAAATCACACTCTGGACACTGAGTATAATTACACTGAAAAGCAATATATTCTAAANACACTCTGTAAGTGTGCAAAAACTGGTACCAAAAAAAAAAAAGAAAACAAAACCTAACTGGAAATAAGCTCTTCACCAATTCAACATAGCCTGTGCAAGAAAGCAGCTAAGAAATTAGCTGGCAAGGCAGCATAAAGCTTAACTTCTGTCTTGCCTAGGAAGTAGCTTAAAACTAACTAGACTGATCTGTTACTAGACAATTGTAGATGTGTAGTAAATATTTCTAGTTCAAATTGCTCTTGAAGATTCATCTTACTACTTAAAGGGTAACTGCCTCTTTAGTTAGTATCACTAATGCTATTTTTTAAGCCTATTCAATCAATCATTTATGTCACCATCGAGATACAGCACATGATGGAATGCATTGTATTTCTGCTAGGTAGCCTTGGTTGTGCTGTCCAGCTCGCACACAAAATAACAGCTGTGATAACAGGGAGCCAGTGAGGCTGGACTCTACCTAATCTGTGTAGGTGTCCACAGTTAAATATCCCATGCAGGTACTCTGGTTTCTAATATTGGATGAACTCATTTGCAGTCTTTTCCCTCAACCAAATTTGCATGTTCTGGTTCCCTTCAACCCCCCCACCAATTAAGCCTTTTTAATGAATCTTGAGGCTTCTAATCTTCTGTCAGATGGGACAGGAAATGGCCACCAAAGTCAGAAACTATTGCGAAAGGCAGGAGTGCTCAGCTGATGAAAACCAAGCCTTTAAACTTAAGAGGCTTTAAACTTTTAAAAGTGAATTGTGGCATCCCTAAACATAGGTAATGGTCCTTGAGTTTGTACCCATCCAATCCTTTCCAAAAATCTAAATAAAAGGTTATTGATGCGTGAAAAAGCATCCTGGGAGGATGATGTTCTGGTTTGGGCTTGAGTAAAAAAACCAACCAAACAAAAAAGCACCCTGCAATGTGTAAATCAATGTTGAATGAAGAAAGAAATACATTCTTTTGTAACTACAGTTGTCTACTAAAAGCTATGTTGCCATAGATTGGATTACTTTGTTTATGATACAGATTTCATCCTATGGAAGAGGCAGGTATTTTCACTAAATCCTCTAGTAAATTTGTTAGCAGAATTATTTGTAGGAGTTAGTTTAAGTGGTAGAAGTGATTGAAGTACTCTGTAGGTGGATACAAAAAGAAGGAATTGTGTAAAATATGAAACTAGACTGACAAAATCATCAAACAAAGTGGATAAAAAANNTGACAAACTCAGTCACCAAAGTTGATAAAAAATTGCATCTAAGGGAGGGATGCCTGGAGCACCTGCCTTTAACTTTTCTTTGTCTTTCTGTAGCCCTTGCCCACTGTCGTTGTAACCACAGCAGAACCAAGGTGCTTGGCACTCCCATAAACTCTGCGCAGCTCACACTCTGGCAGGAACCACAGCATATAAAAGGAGGCTAAAGGTTAAATTGCATCTGTCTACAACGAGTTGATAAATTGAGTACATGGGTTTAAAAAGGAAGGGATTCTACCTACAGCAGTGTCCAATATGGAACACAGATTCACCCAAAGATTACCATCAGCTGCACTATGTGACCTGTGCAACCTAAAAGCTTAGCCAAAAATTAGATCTGATAGACTAGCCAGGTAGTGCTGTTTCTTTGCACTGAATTGAAAATTAAGGCTTAATTTCAATAGCCTTCTTTCTATTGAGAAATTACAATATTTATGAACATTACATGGAAAATATTATGTTATTTTAATTGCTATAATGCATTATATTTTCAGTAATTATTAAAAAATATGTGAATCTTTGTTACAAACTATGGTCAACAAGGATACTTGAAGTGATGCCTGATAGTCACACGTCTTTTTAGCTGTCTAACATGTTTATTATGAACCCCAAGGCTGTTTGAAGTGGTTTTCCTACAGGAGGACAAAGAATAGGGAAGAAAATTAAAACTCTTAGGAACTAATTTTTGAATGAGATTTTCTCTGCAGCTAAAGTATTGCCCATCTTGATCAGTTTTGGTAATTCTCACAAAAGATCTTTCCAAGGAAAGAAAGGAATGGCAGAATAATTACAAGTTAGTCATATTACAAAATGAATAATTGATGTGTTCAGTTGTTAAATATTTATTTTATTAAATGGAGCATGCAAAATCACAGTGAGTTTCTTTTCTGACCAGAAGATTATTTCAGTGGTTTTGATTCCTTGGAGCTTTACAAATTTGGCTTTTTTAGTCGGAGTGGAAGCTGAGTCTGATCAGTCTGACTCGGAGTTCTGGCAGCATCCCAGAATATTTCAACCCCTGCTCAACAAAACATTACACCTACCCATATGTCTTGTTTGGAATATGACCCACAAGCATGACTGGAGGAGCAGTCAGCTGTGCTTGGGAAGAAGGAATGGTCTGTTACAAGGGAGCCCATCTAAAGCACAGCGACAGCCTGCAATCTGATCGGTCTTTAAGAAAGACTGCTTTCCCCTCAAAGTATTACACACTAGAGGAAGATCATGAAACATGAACCATGTGCTAGTTAAGGGTTAAGGTTATTAACACTCCAGGGCCAAAATTTGCCCTCATGTCTGTGTGCCAGGTTTTGGGTTCAGGAGTCTTGGGAGCTACGTAAATTCTTTTTACGGATGAAAATGTGTTTCTTTAAGTTGCAGTGGTTAGAAATAGGTGCTAATTAAATTGGTACAGCTGTTAAAAATGAAAGTGTTCCTGGAGAACATGATGGTAAAACAGTCATCTAGCTTTGTGAGTATATGGAACATATTTTGAAATGAAGCAGCTCAGGACAGTCCTTAACGTAATAGAATTTCTCTTGCATGTTTGTTTTTAATCCTTGTTTTGTCTGTGTAGATGTCCTCTGAGGGATTAAAGATTGTGGCATAAGGAACATACAGGAAATTCAAAACCCGGATTTCATATGAGCATAGTTGCTTGCGGGATATTTAACTAGTATTTGATTCAGTGTGAAACCAGTGTAACTTTAGGTCAGGTGATGTAAGTCCATGACATAGTAAGTCCATGAGCCCTGATGTTATGCAGCCACAAGACCTGCAAGGCCATTCCTGATAGTCTCAGAATAATGGTGGTGACAGAGGGAAGTGGGTGAGGAACAGAGGAAGCAAATGCCACTCCTTTACTCAAAAAGGGCAAGAAGGAAAACCCAATGGTCAGCCTCAATTTGATCTCTGAAAAGAAGAAATAGATAGTCCTGGAAAACATTTCTATGCAAATGAAGCACAGAAGGTAATTAGCAGTGGTTAGCAAGGATTTACCAAGGGGAAGTCATGCTTAACCAGCTTGATAATAGATGGATAAGAAATTGATTGAATGGTCATCTCCAGAGGGTAACGGTGAAAGGTTCAGAGTCCTGATGAACATCAGTGAGAAGTGATGTTCCTTTTGAGTCTGTATGGGGACTGTCATCATTAATGACATAGACAAAGAGATTGAGTGCTCCTTCAAGTTTACAGATGACACCAAGTTGAGTTGTTTGACACACCTGAAGGCCATCCAGAGGGACTTGGATAAGCTTGAGAAGTGGGCCAATGGAAATCTCATGAAATGTAACATGACCAAGTGCAAGGTGCTGCACCTGGGTTGGGGCAACCTCCAATATCAACACAGGCTGAGGGATGGACAGATTGAGAGCAGCCCTACAGAGAAGGACTTTGGGTGTGGATGAGAGGCTGGACTTGACCTGGCAATGTGCACTCACAGCCACAGAAATCCAATTGTATCCTGAGCTGCATCAAAAGCAGTGTGGCCAGCAGGGTGAGNCAGCAAGGACAGGGAGCTGCTGGAGCCAGGCCAGAGGAAGAACCAAGGGGATCAGAGGGATGGAGCAGCTCTGCTGTGAGGAAAGGCTGAGAGAACTGGGGTTGTTCAGCCTGGAAAAGAGAAGGCTTTGGGTTGACCAGATTGTGGCCTTCCAGTACTGAAAGGAAAACTACAAGAAGGATGGAGAGTGACATTTTACAAGGTCTTGTAGTGACAGGATAAGGGAGAATGGTTTCAAACTGAGAGTA
>VYZR01085144.1:0-20788 GCA_013400675.1 Oxylabes madagascariensis
GGCAGCAGAAACACCTGAGATTAAAGGCAAACTGGAATTTTGGAGTTCTGGTTCTTGAAGATGTTCCAGCTTCATAAAGCAGTCAGTAGTTCCCCCCATCCCAGTGAACACTGATGGTGTCTCTTTTCCAAAACTGTTCCTGCACCGAGTTCCCTCCCTCTGCAGCCCAGCCCAGCTCCCCCCCAGCAGTGACCTTCAGGATGTTGTAGCGCTGAGCGTCGCAGAAGTCCCGCACGCCGATCTCTGTCCCCATGTACCAGCCATTGAAGGGACAGGCGGTGAATTCCAGCCCTCCCACCTCCAGCAGCATGTTGGCCACAGCAGGCAGCGCGTACCACTGCAGGTCCAGCTCCTTGAACCACTCGTACCTACCAAACAAGCAATTTGAGTTACTAATTGTGTGTCTTTCTCTCAAAAAACAGAAAAGCCCAGGAAGATAGAGTACCAATTCTAGGAGGAACCCCAGGACCAGGGTCTGCAGAAACTCACAGCAGTTTTCAGTGAAGTATTTGGGAATCACCAGCTACAGGAACTGCAGAACAGAGTTCTGCAGAATATTAGAGAGTTCTGCAATCTGCAGGCCAGTCCCAAAGCAAACAAGAAGAAAAAAACAATGAGAGAAAGGCAATAAACACTGCTATGAGTGCTGCGTAACGTGTATTACACTAGCATAAGAAATTAGGATTTTTAAAATTCTGAATATAATTGAAATGTAGGTTGGGAAAAAAGTCTTCCAACAAAACTGTAATTTGCTTCCTTAATTTAAATCTCATTTCATTGTTCTAACAGGCATTTTACCTTTCAGGATGATTTACCATCATTTCATCCTGACAAAGAACTCATAAAACAACTGCCACAGGCGCAGCCCAATAACCTGCCAAGGTGAGGCAGAGGCAAAAATGCAATTATCGAAATCTTGCGTGCTTACTTTGGATGCTCCATTGGCACTTGGAGGATAATTTCTGGAGGTATTTCAAATATTTCTGGGTCTCGGCCATTTGCTTGGAGAACAAGGGGAAGTACATCAAAGCGGCCATATTTCGGCTTCCACCCAAGCTCGATGCACAACTGCAAGTACAGAAAGCACATTTTGTGTTCTTTTCAGGTTTCCCCTTCAGATCTGAAGGCAAAAGAATTTTAACCCTCTAAAACCTGCTGAGGTAAATTCTAAGTGAAAAAGGTTCTCTTTGCCATTCAAACAATGTTGAATCATGCTGATGAAGTACTGGTTGTATCCCTGGTCCTGTCTCCTGACAGTATTAGCTCATGCTGTTCTGAGATGGAGGGCAGCACCTTTATATCAGAACTGTAGGAAATTACTGTTCCAGCCTGCACCTAGAACCTGTTGGGCAGAACATCCCATTCACTCCTCACCTCCCTTACACTCTGCATGAACATGTGAGGAAGGAGCTGCAGGGAGGTGGGCAGCAGCACTGGAGGTGGGTCTGGAGCTGTACCTGAGTGAACTCCAGAGTGGCAGGGTCTCCAAGGACAGAGCCATCTGGCATGGGGTAGCCAGCGTAGCGGATCAGCTGGCTGTTCCACACGCGGAAATCGTGCTGCCCGTCCGTCCTCTGCGGGAACACCGTGATGGCTGACCTGCCCGGGACACAGCACACCTGGCAAACACATCCCCACTGCTCACACAGAAATTGGTGCCAACAGAAAACGTTTGACATTTCTACAATGGACATCAGTAGAAATAAAATCATCCATCCTCTTTACACACCTCCCCAAATCTTCAAATCATCTCTTTTCCCCAGGAATTGCAAAAGGTTTTCTAAAATCAGCCATGGAAGTTACAAATTTTCAAGATGGTTGATGGAACACATGAGAGGAAAACGTAAGTACCAGGAAAATTAAGAGCAGAGACAAGTTGTCAAAATGTTTAGATAGACCATTTCATGTGTTTTTGATGCCAGATCTGGATGTGATTTTTGTTGTTTAAAATTAAAATTAGAGACCTACCTTATATTACCATTGTTTGTGGAATACTGAATATGACGACAGATATGCTCAAACATTTCCTTGGCTGTTTTACAGTCCCGTGCATCAAACACCTGTGTGTTTCCAACAGAAATGTAAAGAAGAAGACTAATTTTGAAACAGTAATACAAAGTTGTTATTTTTCCTATGCACTTAAGGAATGGAAAGATTGTGATTCCACTAGGAAAGGTTCATTTTTATAGTTCTTATATGCATCTTTTTCACCCATGACAATCCACCAAGGACCAAAACATGCAGCTGGTTCCTTGACACACCTGGTTTCTACACTGCTACACATTTTCATTCAGCCATGAAGCAGAGAACTACAAAGAAACCAATGTCCTGATATGGACAGGAGGGAGTCCTCTCCAGCCGAAACAGTGACACCTTCTAGCAAAGGAAAGGACACTCTTCTGAGTCACAGCAGAGGGCTATTTGGCTACAGCTTGGGTGTAGATCCACAGCTCACCTGCAGGTTGGACCACTGGATTCTCCCGATACACCTGGGCGCGTTCCTCCAGGCCTGCTTGGCAGCAAAGGTCAGCTCATCCTTTGTCAGGTGGTAGGTTCCTGTTGTTTCTATCTCCTTGGTCACTGATTCCAGCCGGCCCAGCTGTTCTTTGATTTTTGGCCTTTTGAACAGGAAACAGCCATGAAAAGAAACAATGAGACTTTCATTCAAAGTGCAGATGTTCTCTTTATGTTTTGGCTTCAGAATTTAAGACTTGTCCTTATGGAGTGCAAGGACACAGCTTATTGGCCCCATGAAGAAATGAACACACTAGAAATTTATGTAGTGACACCATCCTTTCACCACCCAATACACGCATGGATTGGCCACAAGCTATTCGGTGTGAATTTTTGGTTTAAACTTGGATTTTCTAGATTAATTTGAAAAAAAATCACAAGGAAATGAAAACAGGTGAGTTTCAGGGCACATGTAGGCTGAGAGTGACTGTCTTCTCAAAGTTCTATTGTGTTTACAAGGCCACAGCTCTTCTGAGTGAAATAAGATTTTCATTCCTAAAAGGAAGTGCTGAGCAATTCCTTCGTCAGTAAAACCAACTCTAAAATTCTTGAGTTTGATAACAGAGAGTGAAGTCAAAACATTAGAAAATATTTATCACAGCAGAGACAAAAATTGTTTTGTTGTCTTACAGACAGAATGAAAATAGCCTGCACTGTCTGAGAATTTTCACATTTTCAGCGAGATGAAAGATCAAGGGCAAGCATGTGAGATAGTGTAAATCAATGTGATCAAACAGCCATGAGCAGAGACACAGGGATGTGCAAATGCAATAGGCTGGTGAGGACAGCCTGTGTGTAAGACAGGGACTTTCAGAAAGATTCAGAGGGAAGAAGGATTTGCAAGGAGTTCAAAGTGTCTAAAGAAGTGGCCATTATGTGACTGAGTCCCTTTGAAAGTTTGATCATGTTTTCTAATTGGATGAGCAAACACTGAACTGTTGCTTGAAAGCTCATCATGTGGAATGTCACTGCAAGCCCTTGGACATCAACCAGCTCTTCCAGCATTTCCTGCAACAAGATGCCTCTGCACCACGACTCTTTTTGTGAAAACACAAACCCCTCTCAGAATGCTCAGTGAGTTATGTTGATAGCACAGAGCAAGGGTGAGAAGCAACACTGGTCTTCCAATCTTTGGCTAAAGCCTTGAGAGGAGCACAGAGAAAAGATATTTGGGACAGTGGAACTTGGAACAGCACAAACAAAAGGCATTACACACATTGGGACTGATCTGAGTGCAGCTAATCCCAAGAAAACAGAAGGTAACACTCTGGCAGAGACTCCTCAATGTACTGGAATGTAGCACACTCCAAAGGGATGGAGCTGAGGAGTGCATGGCCCTGACTCCTTCCCTGTGTTCCCAAGATCTTGGATTGGCAGATGGAGCACATGAATGACAGTGTTATTTAGCATTTTTAACAGTCCTTACGTATTTTTGAATGCATGCTATACAACAGGATAGTTACCAAGAGCTGTGAAGAAACCAAGCCCTCCTGGAGGCTCACAGACAGACAGGTAGGTAGAGGATTTTATACCAAAAATCAAGTTGACTTACTCTTTAAATGAACTGTAGTACTGCTTGAGGAAGTCTATTGCCTGAGGTAAAAGATCTTCCTGTGGAACTGGACCATCTCTGGTACCTCTCATCAGGCTCTTTGGAGTCATGAGTGACCCTTGGCAGGCTTTGGTCCGGCAATTGATAACCTGAAAAACAATAAAATGTGAAAAATAATGTTGCACTCTGTATCCTTTAAAATTTCTGAAAACTCCCTGTTCATATTTCCATATTTTACCTCTTTTGCAGTCAGGTGTAGTGTGTCAAGAAAGCTGGATCCATTTTCCAAGTTTTTTACACTTACATGTCTTGGACATCCTGGTATTTGGTTTGAAACTTTGACGCCATTTGGAGGGAAATTCTGGGCAGAGAACAGATAAAAATGCATACTGTCTTCAGACCTATTGAATATCTTTCAGTTTCATTTTATACTTAATGTTAACATCAAAATATTTCAGATTAAAATCAAGAAACTTGATATAAATGTGATCTGCTCCAACGTGATTATTTGACTACAAAACTACTGAGCTAATCTACAGTTTGGTATGAAATGGGGGGAAAAAGTATTTTTGTACTAATCAAACAGTGTCTGCCACTGCAAATATCTTTATAATTTCAGTAAGTCCTCTGAGTATCTCTGAGCATTAAGTCACAGTCTCAGGAAAACAGTGAACCACTTTTAGAGACAGGACAGGTTTGTTACTAAAGTTTTGCAAAGGTGTATAAAGGAATCAGGCATCTCAGTCCCCATGAGGTCAGCTCTTCCTTTAAGTCTTATCAAGTCTTAAGTCTTATTAAGTCTTATCTTGCTCCATTTTCATCAGGAAAGAACTTTCACCCAAAGATGTCCCAGCAGTCCTAACCTCCTGCAGCCACAGTCAGACCTCACAGCAAGCACCACTCATGTGAGCTGTTACTATCAAACAATGATGCTGGGAACAGACCTCTCCTCCCTCACTGGGCTTTGCTGAAGTTACGACAGGCGGCCTCTCCGTCTGCTTCTTGCTTGGATCGTGCAATTTGGCATCATCCTTCTCTGAGCTTCAACAGAGAGAAAGAAAAGTCAGTACAAGGCAACGTGGTTCATGTTAGGCTTTGCTCTCAGTATCAGCAGGAGATGCTCAGTGTAGTCTCTGAAATATGTATTGAGCCCACACCCCAGCAGTGGCAGTGGGCAGGATTCAGTAGTAAAAACAAACTACCTCCCTTCCCAGAGCACTGTGAGGAAGGAAAGGAAGGAAGGCAGGATATGAAACCTGAAATAAGTAACACCCTGAAGACTCAGAAATTTAAGATGCACGTGCAACTTATTTTATACAGTGTTGTGTATGAACTGCATCATAGAACTAGATCATATACTAAAACATAGAACATCACCAACTTAATTACAGTATAAATAATCACACTGCTATTTTTATAGCATACACACCTCCTGAAACTCAGAATACCTGAAACCACGATAGCACACCAAATAAATTTAAGACTATGAAAGAGAAAGCAAGATGATTTATATCCTCAATGACTGTTTACCTTTGATACAAGTATTTAATGTTCATTACCAAGTTACACCACCCAGAGACCCACAGTTCTTTGGTTAATATCAGTATTTTGGAAACACATTACAGGTTTCTCCAGGACCCAAACCACTTAATATCTTCCCTTTTCAAATCAGAGATAAACTATGAAACCACTAAAAACCAGGATCTTACCCATGGATCTTCCTGTTTTTCTCCACGTTGTTGTTGATGTCCTTCTCTTTGGGGTACCGGCTCTTGGCACCATGAGGTTTGAACACAAACTGCCACGGGCACAGCATTTTGTATGCTTTTTTGGTGGTTTCACTTCACTGCGCTGAAACCTTGCTTTGTGTGATGTGGGAACACTTCTAAGGACATAAAAAGCCCAACAAGGTCAGTTTTTACCCAAGAAGGCAACTCCTTTTAACATCTCAGAAACTCACCAGCCTTACTGATCTAACTAACATCCTGTGTTTAAAACAAAAATAACTTGATTCTTAGGATAGTGACACTAAAACTAACACTTTGTCAGTGTAATGTGCAGCCATGTACTAATCTAAAATACTGGCAAGAGAATTTCAGATGACCTCCGGTTGGGTAAAGCAGCAAATATTGGTGCCTGAACAGACCATGAGCTTAGAAAAGGGATGTGAAATCTTGCAGTGTTATTTACACAGTAATGAAAAAATCTTGTTCATAAATGAACCAAAACATTTTGCAGTGTATCCACCTGTTAGACAAACAGGATTCTGAGAGGCTGAAGTCTGTGGTTTCTAAGATCTGTAGCACTTATTTCAATGTAACACATAGCATTTACACAAGAGTGTACCAAGTTTATGCTATTCATTTTAACATGTACTTTCTGCTCATTTCTGAACTTAAGATGGATTTTGTGCTAGGGAAGGTGTGACAGAAGAGAAAAATCAAGCCAGTAAATTGCAAGGTAAGAGAGAATTAGCCCCAGCATTTGAATCAGGTTCACAACAGAAATCAAAACCTGATGTTTCCAAGAAGTTAGAGACAAAGGAAGAAAATAGACATTGTCACATATTCCTGATGTAAATTATGCCTTATTTTGATATTCATGTTACTTTAATAGTAAAAGTTAAATTTATGCTGGGCTCTGAAGATACTGTCTGCTGTGAAGTCACACAAGAAGAGAAATCCAACTGTCTGTGCAGAAACTGCAAGGTGTTAGGATTTTTTGCTACTCCAGGTGAGAGAAATAATGTGTAATAAGCATTTCTGTACAGTTACAAAAAAAAGGAAAAAAAATCTAATTTATTATTTTGCAATAAAAAATCCTGTGATGTGCCTATACAATTTTGTAAAATGCAGGGGGAAAAGAGAGAAGAAATGGAGAGGGGGAAGACAAGAAATAAACAAAGAAGGAAAGAAAGAAAAAGGAAAAGAAGAAAAAGGAAAACCACAAAAACAATACACAGAGAGAAAAAGGAGGAAAAGGAAGAAAATGAGGAAAAGGAGGAAAAAGATGAAAAATAATAAAAGGAAAAAAGAAAGATAATAATAAGAAGAAAAAGCAAGAAGAAAGAGAGTAGACTCACATTTCCATTCACTGGCACTCAGAGCAAGAAGCTGCTTTGTGTCCTGCACCGCGGGGCTCCGTGGGTAGCACTGACAGTGTTACCTGTTACATGCACAAAGCTTTAAATCAGCAGAAAGGAGGAACAGTTTTCAGAGCAGCTGGACAGATTGGAACTAGAGCAGGAGACTGAGTGTGACACTTTGCTCCTAATACAGGAAAGAAGATACAGTTTGCCGTACAATTATCTGTGAGCTGCCATAAATGAAGGACAGAATGAGCACCTGGACATGGTGCTTCTTACCGTGCTTTTGTGAGAGGTGTCCCAACCCTGCCAGGAGAGACTCCTCTCTGTCAGAGTTTCTTGCCTTTCACCCCTCAGGCTCTGTATCCCTCTAAGGAGGCAAAAGCATTTTATAGTGCAGGACCATGTATGCAAAATAGCTCTGAGCAAGGCTGGACATGGATAGTGAAATTGGGGATTTCCCTGATTCTTGTCCTGTATTGCTTGGAGAAGTGGAGGGTGCGTGGCTGCTGCGTGAGCAGCATTACATAACCTGTGGGAGGGAGGGAGGCAGCTCCTGATGCTGTCAGCATTCCTTCCTTCCCTCGGCTGCTGCAGCCTTGACTCCTGCTCCTGGAAAGGGCAGGGTATCACACTGAACACTACTTGCAGCCTTGCATACAGTGTTAAAATTAAAAGAAATAAATGCTGAAGGGCTTCTTACAGCTTTAATCCCTATGTGGCCAGTCTCCTGTACAGCACCTATGGCTATAGGAAGAGAGTGAGCAACTTCAAGAAAGATGTTACAGAGCTGTAGAGTTTTACAATACAGGCCAGGAAAGCATTTAACCACGTGCTTATAATAAGGACAGGTATTTTAAGTTTTGCATTAAGTTTTCCTTTCTTTTGATCAAGTTTTAAAGGATCTTTCTCAATAGAAATTTGAAGAATTTGTAGAATTTCTTGCTCTCCGGAGCTCTCTATTCTACCTGTTGCTGCCTGTGAGATTTGTCCCTTGGTGCTTTTCCAAAGTATTGGGAATACTGGAAGGAAACTGTAACTTCCTGAAGTACAAACCATTCCCACCATGCTGTTTGTGGGAATATCAGGGGGACAGCTGGATGAGGAAGATGGGATTGCTGAGCTGATTTTCAATGTCAGACAACATGTGCACATGTACATTTTACAAAACCAGGCTTCTCCCTGCAGCCTGGAAGGCAGAACCCCCTCGGGACAGGGCTGGCAGCAGTGGCCAGTGCTGTCAGGCACCTGCAGCCCATGAGGGTGCTGCTAGATAGTGCCCCAACAAGGATTTTGACCTGCCTTATTTGTTTATTGATGTTATGTATGGCTATTCTAAGGAAACTGTTTACAAATTAAAGATGACTTATATATAAATCTGCTGACTAATATAAGTCAAATGAAGTGCACTGATAACTAGAGAAAGATTTACAGTTGCTGACCAAAGATCTACAGAAATGAGGCATAAGGCAGCCAGAGAAATGAGGAAATGCATATTCTTTTTTCATCTGTCACTCTTTTACTGGGCAAGCTTGGACAAGGTGTTTTCTTCTCTCTGTGTCTAGCTTCTCTATTTGAAAATGAACATAAATTGATTGTGTAAAGCATTTCTAGAAGCAAAGCAAGTGCTGTGCACACGTGTTCATGCATGAGATCCCCTGTATGCATCCCATCCAGGACTGCTAGAGATGAATCGCTTGATAAACAGACCTGAGTTTTCTCACCTGCTTGGCTTTATCAAGCCTGTGCTGCTTAGCATCCACTGCTCATGAATCTTCACAGCTGGATTTTTCTTTAATGTGGTGCCTTCCCTCCCACCAGAATTAGCAGGTGAATCCCTTTGTTGAAAATATTCCAGTCATCAGGCAGATGTAATCAGCAGGCAGAAACCATGTGTGGGAGCTGTGCCACTCAATGCCATGCCAGAAAATTCTGCCTTTACATTCTTCTTTGCATTTGCTACTTTGTAACAGGGTTTTAAAAAATTCTCTTTGCATCCTTCCCTTTCTTATTAACCGCTTTCTTCTATAGAACATGGAGAATCTTAATGTCTAGTACTGTAAGAAAGAACATATCTTAGTAGAAGTTTATTTGAATTCAGTGGGTTCTAAGCTTTTAGTATTCACCCTCCTTATTTCCCTGTGCTTGGGACTGCTGAAATCTAGGAAAGGTCATGTAGGGATTGGATAGGAAAAATCAGATTTGGGATAACCAGAGGAGGAGAAACATCTTTCCTTAGGAGAATTGTTAAAAGGATTGGCTGAGGTACAGCCATTCAGGGAACTGCTTAATCACTCCAGTTGCTCAGACAGGACCTGTTTTTTTACTTACTTGAAATCACTAATAAAACTCCCTCTGTACAGTAAGAACAAGAGAGAACCATTCATTCCTCAGGTGGACCAGAGATTAACTAAACAAGCTCACTGGGCACTCCTTCTACAAATATTCTACAGGGCTTGGAAGGTTTTTCCTTCAGAAAACCAATTCTGCCCATATTTCCTACTTTTGCACAGACACTTCTTCCTTTGCCATATCAGAGTGCAAAACCTGATTGCTTTCCTTGGATTAACTTTGATGAAAGAGGTGCCCTTTCAGAGCAGACTTTGACCTGTTCAATGCTGTCATCTTGAGTTAAATTTTGTTTTGTTTCTGGGTGTCTGATGGTCTGCAGCCTCAACAATCAGCTCTCTGCAATTTCCTTCCAAGTGAGTCACATTCTGTGTCTGATACTATAATACACATCATATCTGCAAGATTCTGCATGAGCTCAAGAAGTCATGTTCCTGAAAACATTTACAAGTCAAGCTCTGGTTGTAAGGTTGCTCCTCTGAGATCAGGGCATTTTGAGTCTTCAAAGAACTACAACACTGAGGCAAAGTTGATGACGAGGGTCAATCTTCCCAACATCATGGAACTCAAAGAGATGTTCAACTGTCCCAACATTTCATAGGTTATTAGTGAGCTCTTTCTAACTCCCTTTCCTAACTGAGATGTCTCTTGCAGCACCGCTGCACGTGACAGCACAATAAAAACACTAATGCAGCCCTGTAAACACTCGGCATCTCAGATTTGTTAGGACTTCCCTCATGTCTGGTGGTTTCTGACAAAGGTACAATTAATAACAGTAACTATTGCTCTTCCCAAATATCTCCTCTCATTGACTACCATCAGTCATCTTCTTTTACACTGCTTTGGTTTTTCATTTCCCAAAGAAAATTTGTTTGGTTGGAATCTTCCCCCAAACTTTGTAGAATGGCAACTCTGGGGTTTTTTTTTTGGTTTGTGTTCTGATTGCTGACCATTCCTTTAAGGGCTTTAAGATATCCACCATTAACTGTAGCTCCTTCTTCACTGGCTTCTTTATTATTTCAAAATGTTCCTGATAAAGTGGGGATAACAACTCTACCAAAAGCAAAATAAAAGATCCAGGCCTTGGCACTTGAAAATATGCAAATAAAAGCACAGTCCTGGCCCTGTCTGGACTCCTTTTTAGCTTCTGCAGATTTAAGGTATGTTTAAAGGAGCAGTTTAGTATGGAAAGTGCAATGTTTTGTTTGTCATGTCGTGCTCTCCAGTGGAAGATTGAATGTCAAACGATGGCAGGGCAGGGTGGAAAATTTCCCAGTCTGACCATCTGAGGGCGAAAATGAAAGTTAAGGAGAGTGCTAAATTTGCAGAGACGTGCCAGTAAACCCATTCCTTCCTGTCTGCTCGCTGTCAGTTTGGCCAAACTCAGACATGCAGAAAGAACAGAATTCCCTCATCAGTCACCCTCTCCAAAATTCCCAGGGATGAGGAAGTGAGGGAGGACCAAAGCTGTCCAACAATCAGTTAGCCAGACTTTCTTGTGCCTGGCTGCACGTTGGCTCAGGCAGAAGCGATTGCTGACACCTCCTGACTCACCCCTGAGATCCTCAGCCACAGCTGCAGCAGCAAAGACAAAATTACAGCAAAAAAAGAGCAAAATAGCAATTAGCAGTTGACTGGGCCTAAACCCTGGTGTCCTGCATGTGGCTGTCACAAGCTGGGCTCTGTGTTCTGCACTCCTGGACATCATTTCACTCCACTGAAGATGTCCCTGCGTGCAGCATAAGGAAAAGCTGGCATGTGGATCGGGAAAATGTAGAGATGTGTTTGGTACTTCTGCTTTCGCAATCCATGCTTGTCACAGCAGAATAGGAAAAAAAATGACTGTGAGATCACTGTGTGCAAAAAGAGTTTTATGCTTGAAAAATAGCAGTGAACTATAAAGCTGCAAATGTCTTCTTTAGTAAAAACATGGTCTGAAGAAGAAACTCCAATTTCAGCAACAGAGCACTGGCCGAGGCCAGTAGAATCTCTAACCAAGGACAGGTAACAGAAGAGATTTGAATACTGGTTTTGAAAAACAACCCATACATTTCTGGGCCAAAATGAAGAACAGAATATTGAAGTATAAGAAGTAACTTGAGTTCTGAATCTAAAAACGTTGGTGTTTTTGCTCCAGAACACACAGCACTGTTGGAACAACTTCAGTAAAATTTATATGCTTCTCTTTATTGGTGACCTCTGAGTCTCTTTTCCTTACACCTGCCTTTATCTACTCAGTTGTTTCCTGCATTCAGGTGTCACACTTTGGACAGTGTACCTTAGTCTACACAAAACCAAAGCTGACCCGCTTTCCATGTTTCCTGCACAGAGACAGGGGTTTTCTCAGGTAATTCTATGGCCCTGCTTTATCTATATGCACTGTTTTACTACCTCAATTGTTTCTAAGGACTCCTTGCTAAGCACTACAGTTAGGCCAGTCTTGCCTACGTCTGCACAACTTCAGAGTGTGAATTACATCACAATTTCAAAACCTTCCATGAGAGTGAAATTACCTCCCTTCTGCCCTTCCCGATAGGGAAGTGGTGCCAGACGGTGTGAGGTGTGAGCTGACAGCTCCTTCTCTAGCAACTATCTACCTTCCCCTATTAAAAAAGACAATTTCCATGGCACATGCTTCAGAGTATTTTTAGTCAGTTTTCATTGATTTTGAGCTGCAACTCCAGCTCAATACTTATACACTGAAATACAATTTCCCCATTTGGTCTCTGTGGAGCATCCCAGAACACAATCTTCTGCCACGCTGCAACAACTTCTAATTCATGGAGTGAAACTTTGAACTAATTCAGGAAATATTATCTCTATCACAAATCTAAATAAAGACTTCAGTCTGAACATATCTTCTCACAATATCTTTTCCTTTTTCTAATTTGCTTGTTGATCATCCAATGATTGTATAACTGGAGAAACATTCACCCCACCTTGTCAGTCAGCAGGGAATGAGCAGTCTTTGCCATGCAAGTTCACTCCAGGCAGTGCTGCTTACACCTGGGGCTTACCTGTGTCCCTGGTGCTGTGGTTCTTGTGTGGCACACAAGGTATGGTTTGGGAATATGGGCACACATACTCTGATTAATCCTCCATCATTGAATAGAACAATTGTTTCTTCATGAGGAACTGCCTAGCAAGCAAACTCAACATGCAGGGGAACCTGAGGAAGTTGCTGAGATAGGGTACACTGAATAGTGCTGAGATTTGTGGAATATTCCTCAAACATGACTCCGTAACTGAAATAAACTCAGTAACAACTGACATCATGCACAGGTTCACAGGAGAAGGCAGGTTGGAAGGGACCTCAGCACTTCATCTAGTTCAATCTCCTGCCCAAAGCAGGGTCAGCTGTGAGGTGAGGGCTTGATCCAGACTGGTCCTGAGCACTTCCGAGGAATGAGACTGCACAACAACCTGTGCAACTCACCCTGCTGCTGGGCTGTCCTTGTGGGGATTAAATTTCTCCTTATATCCAGGCTGGACTTCTCACTTCAACTTCTGCCCATTGGTTCTCATCTTCCCACTCCTGCAAAGAGCCTGGCTCCATCTCCTCAGTGACCTGGAAGCCACTGGAAGGCTCCTCTTCTCCTGGCTGAACAAGCCCTGCTCCTCCAGCCTCTCCTCATGAGGCAGCACTGTGCTCCAGCCCCAATCACCTTGATGGCCTCCACTGAAATCACTCTTTGTGTACTGGAGGCCCAAACTGGACTCAGTAGTTCACCAGGGAAGGATGCAGATACTCCAGTGGTTTTTCCTTCACTCTTCTTCTATAGGAATTCCAGGCTAGGGACATATTATTCAGCTTGGTTTTCATTCAGTGAGTAAAAACAATGCTGATTGAGGCCACTGTTGACCACAGTAATAGAGAGGATGGTCTTTGAAGTTACATTTGGAATGGGGGATACCACTTGGGAGTTTGAAAAGTCACTTACAGAAAATACAAAAAAGAGATGTGGAGGAGAATGTGTTGACAAAGTCAGGTTCTAGAAAGTGATGGGTGGCTTTATGGAGTGGGTTAAGTCACAGGAGTTAATCTATAATAAACAGTCCTAGTATATACATCAAAGGACTGTTACAGATTAATTAGCAGGTGCTATTACTAGCCATAACAATTTTTATCTCCATTTCTGAAAGGATAAGATGCAAAACAATTACTTCACTCAGTTTAAATGTTTCACCCAACTCTTGCAGTGAGGGGTATTTGGACTACAGCCTCCAAAGCAAGAGGAGCTGATGCAAACTGTGTACATCACTTAAGGGACAGAAATAGCAACTTTTTTGGTCAAAAACACGTTCTTGCCTCACGTTGTTTTTGTGATTATTTTTGATTTAGTCATCTGAAACCTGGCAGAAGGGAAAAGAAAGGGGAATTTTCTGTAACTTACAACACTGTCCATTAGCTTTGGGCAGCTCAAGAGACCTCTCTGACCAGTACAAGCTGAAAACCACTATGACATTTCCTTCTTTCTTCCCATGTACCAGCTTTGAAGACTTAATTGCAATCTGAGAATTCTCCAAAAGAACACACTGCTCCTCTTCCTCGTGGTGTTTTTGGGGATCAACAGTTTCTGTACTTCCATGAAGTGTGAAAGTCCTCGTCCAATGTAACATCTCTGATACCGATTTTCTCCCATGTTTTTGCTTTTGAAGTCACATTTCTTTTTAATGGAAGAGCAAAGCTGCATGTGTGAAAGACAGATGACTGGCACCCTGCAATGACTTCACATTCATAAGAGAGAAATCCTCGCAGTCAATGTCTTGATTTGGTAGAACAACCACTGCAGAAAAGGTGACTTCTCAAGTTTCTGCCCACACAGTGTCTCACAACTTTGGAAAAGGACATAAGAAATGACAGCTTGTGCAAGGTTTTGGTAGGGTCTTGTAATGGAGGATATATTTGCCTTCAGCATCACACCCACCTCTTGAACTTGTCCACCCAGGCAGCAGACACTATGTTTTGTAAAAGTGGATAAACAAAACTGTTTCAGTTTTAATTCTGGTAACCATGATTGAGCACAGGCCACTCCTCTGAGTATTCCAAGTAGAGAAAAATGGTTTAAGATGATGAATGCTACTGAGGTACATGAGAGTCTTTCCCTTTGATTCCAGTGGCTTCGGCTCAGAACCCAAGAACAGCATGGAAAGTAAATATCCTGATAAGCAATTATCCAGACTCTCTTTGTTAGTATAGACCAAGACAGAATTTGATAGAGCACGAAGGCAAATTTGTGTCTCCCATTTAACAGACAGTCCCTATGAATTCCAGAGCTTCTTACGAGTGTTACAGAGTTCTGTGGAGCAAAGCTACATAATTATGAGCTGTGATTTCTTTTAGATACTTATAAAATTGAAAACACTTCCTAAGTAGTAAATAAATAAGGCCCTCCTCATATAGTGCAATAAAGTGAGCAGATTATAGGTTCAGTAGTGTACCCAATCTGTTCCTTTCAAAGCCTCATTGTTAGATCAAAGGGTTTATGATTCTGTTCCTCTCTCAACCACACATGGATTACATTCAAGTTACTTTTTATGCTAAATACCACTCGTATTGTGTACATTCTTTGTATCATTACCTCAGCTATAAAAGCTGCACCTTTGCTTATGAGGATAATGAAGTTAGAGTGCAGGGACTGGATCTCCATCTCAAATTTCATAATAAACTCTGGATGCCTTTTCACTGCATTTAATCAATTGCTAATAACCAGACTTGGCATAGTGCCACTGTGACATCCTACAGGCTCTATTCTATCAGTTGGGAGCAGGATTTGGGGACCTCAATATTTTTAAACCATGTTTCTTCTGAAATACTTGTAAAATGATCATCACCATGTCAGTAACCCCTAACTCAGAGCCATGCTAGTGGAGAATAAGCAATTTCCTGCTGCTTGTCCCGAGTCCCAACCTGTCAGAGAGCTGCTGTGTGCCCTTTGAAGGTCTCCTGAGTTAAGCACCTCAAAAGAAATCTGAGAATTCCTTTTGAAATCTTGGCCAGAGAGCTGCAATGTGCTCTGTGAGATACTTCCAGCTAGGAAAAGGGAAAAACAGAGCTCTCAGGGGAGAGAAAGCTCCAAGACTCAACAGGTGTGTTTCTGTACTGTAAACTGTGCTTAAACACACCATTTCTGTGATCTCTAGAAATGGGAGGGAAAAACAGAAATAAAAGAGAAAGCAGCCCTTGCAGTTGCAAAACTGTGGAAACCAAAATACTCTATTTTTAAGCATGAAAAGTCAGTCCTCAGACTGACTCAGTATCAAGAAGGTGGCTCCAAAATATACAACCTTTGCCTATGCCCACCATCATAATATAATATTTTCCACACTAACTCCTGTTTGACATTTGCTTTCAAACAGTCTTCCTTGTTCCTTGTTTCACACTAGCTGAGACACAGCCCACTTTCGGTAGATGAAACGACTGCTAAGAAATTGAAGCAAGACTGAGAAAATCCCAGATCCTGTGTGATTTTATTTAATGCAGAACATGAGTCAACCTCATCAGCTACAAGAATTTATTGTTGGTTTTGCATCTTTTAAAATCCATTCTGTAGAAGGGGAGAATATTAATCAAAACACAAGCAGTTTTAAACTCCTCTCAAGAATGAATACTGGAGATGGTGCAAAAAATAAGGTGTAACAATAAAAAGATATTAAGTGCAGTGTTTTGTAAACAGATGATGCTGAACCCCGGCAGAAGGAAGCCCACAGGTAATGAGGCCACTCAGTCTGAAGCTGTGCAGCTGCAGCTGAAAGAAAATATTTTATATGGGGTAGTGGTATAGCCTCAAGCTGTGCCAGGGGAGGTTCAGGCTGGATATCAGGAGGAGTTGCTTCACAGAAAGGGTTGTCAAGCATTGGCAGGGGCTGCCCAGGGGGGTTTGGAGACCCCATCCCTGGAGGTGTCCAAGGAAGGCCTGGATGTGGCAGGCACTCAGTGCTCTGGGCTGGGGACAAGGCGGGGATTGGGCTGGGAAGTCTTTTGCCTGAATGATTCTGTGAAGCACCCAAACCATGCTGGCTCAGAAGCTGCTGATCAAGAAAACAAAAATCAAGTTATTCCTTTTCAAAATGGATTCATAGGGAACATGAAGGCAGATTCTTCTGGGGGAAAAGTCACCCAGGTTGATAGTTACAGGTAAGGGGTAAGTTCACAGGTGAGGACAGCAAACAGCACTCCCAGAACTTTCCTCTTCAGACTCTACAAGTGAAGTGAGCAATGCCAGGGACCCCTCCACCAGTGACAAACACAAACACTGTTACGCTCTTAGGTGCAAGTGACAGATGCCTCCCTCTGCTTCTAAACTCTTAAAAACTATTTTAAATATCAAACACAATTATGAGGAAAACAGAAAATAGCCTTCAAAGAGCAGAGTTTTTTAAACGTTAATGTGTCTGCTCTGCTTAATCACAAGTTGAAAGGAGTACTTGATGACTAGTGTATACTTCAGTTAACACTATTTCATAAAACCTGGCTTGACAGAAGTATAAGATAAATTAATCAAATAATACAAAAGTTGAAAGATGCACCAGCTGGCTCATGCTCCAGCAGAGGTACATGAGCTCTGAGCAGCAGGCAAGGCTGCAGGAAAGGGGCAGAGCAAGTGGGCAGTGCAGGTTCGTGTCCAGCAGCGTTGTGTGTCAGGGACTTGCTTTAGACTGCTCTGACCAAGACACTGCTCACCTCAAATCACCCCTGCTCTTTGGGGCAACACTGAGGGACTTGACATGGTGGAGCATAAAGCTCTAAAGACTTGTTCTCACAGTTTAAGGTCAAGGACTCTCACAATGAATAGATATTACGATATTGAGTATTTAAGACTCACAGATGTGCTGCCTGTTCAGTTTGCAGCTTATCAAAGCTTACTATGAAGGCACAATTTATAATGCCAAGTTAAAAGCTATTAAAAATAAGAAGCTGTTTCCTTTAAAAAAGATGTGAGAGAATATTATTTGTTTCTCCCAGAAATAGCGTGTATTCCTCTTCCTTACAGCATCACAGTAAAGATTACTTCCTTATGACATTTGAAAATGAGCCAAACACCATGGAGGAGAGGTTTTTGTTTAGCATCAAGTCCTCATGCTCAATTGTCCCTAAACAAAAAGCAATGCCTGTGACATAACCCATCACGTGAGGAAGTTTACAAAGTGCTACAGAATGATTTAAAGAATATTCTATTACTGACAAACGGTGCTAAACAAGGCCTGGCCTGGGTTGGAAATATTCTATTCAGTACCCACAGGGCTCAAATGACTTTTGGTGGCAAGTGTGAATGGAAATCAGTAACACTTCTGACACAAGAATGTGATCAGAAGTGTATTTGTCTCTGGCCACGTGACGGGCAGAATGTTATCCTGGATATTACATAAAACATGAATTTACAATCTCATCCATACCAAAACCTGAAATGAATAAATGAATTACAAAAATAAATAAAAGGGAAAGATTTTCATTACACAAGAAGCTTCTGCATGAGGCTCCAAGGCTGGTAATAACCAAAGTGGTCTTCACCATTTCTCTGTGGAGTTAAGAGCTGGAACATAAACACTAAAAATACACTGACCAACCCACTGCTACTGCTCCATTTTTTGACATGTTACTTCCATATTGTAATGTACAGATTATTCACACACAATTTCAGCTTTAGTTTTCCAAGGCCGTGTATGCACAAAACAGAAAGTATAGCACTAGTGTTGTTCTGGCCTTAGACTGGATGTTGAGAAGTCTGTAAAGTGATTTAAATTATTAATTTCTCCATACTTCAAGAATGTAAAGCATGATATCACTTTATTAATCAGAAGTCTCTCAACTGTCTTTCCTTGTTCTAATATTTGTTTTGCTCTTGCATAACACGCCTCCAGTGAAACCCTCGCTACCTTTATCAGGAGCTGCCCGCACACAACTTTGCAACTGTTAACTTCACTCAACTCCTAATTGTGGAGTACCTAGGAGAAGTTATTGACTCAAGATCTTAGTGGAACCAGCTGTGGAAGTGTTTTTGGCAGAATGGAGTTACTACATTTGTATCAACACAATGAAAACCCCGGGCTAGCCAAAGGCACAGGATACGCTTCCCCACTGAAACTGGTGGTGGCAACTGAATGCTTCAGCAGCAAGGCCACAAACCCAGGGCGTTGACGCCACCTCCCAACTGGCCCTTGATCACTGAGTTATTGCAATCACATATCAACAGCCCATCACTTACCAGAACTGGCACAGAAATGGGTTCCTCATTACAGTAAAAGAAACTGAAGCCTATGAACGCACTTGTTTCCTTTTACTGACATTATCACTTGCTCCATCAGCAGCCTCATGGAGCATCATGAGTTTTTTAAACTCTTCAAAAGTAATTACAGAACACAACACAGCCTCATTTACCCACCATCTTTATGGTCAGAGATTCTGGAGGACTGAAAATGGGAACACAGGTGCACCAGTGTATTTGGGGTTGCAATTTTCTTCCCAGCTGCCATGGCAGAACCCGGGAGGATGCTGCCTGTGACTGTGTCTTTGTCACCGTGGGCAGTAACTGCCAGCACAGCAGCACCAGGGGAACAGGGAACAGCTCTTCAGGCTCAGCAGGGCTGGGTGGCAGAGCTGCTCAAATACAGGTGAAGAGAACTCACGGTGTAACTCTCAGGTCAGACAGGTCAGTGAGTGATAAATTTGGACAACTCCAGGGTTAAATGACTTCTGAGCAGAAGTTTTTGGAATAATAATTTTGGTTGAAAGTACTAAAGCTCTGCCCAAAACCCCTTTCAGAGTTCAGGTTCTCATCTACATCTGAGTTACTAAAACATCTTTGGTCTCAAATTATGCTGCTAGAGAATGGAATTTGTATAGTGTCTTGAAAACATAAAAGCCTCAGCTCTGCAGCTGAAGGACTCTTCAGTCCAGTCATTACAGAAACATGTCTGAGGTACTGAGGTTACTTTCACTATTACAAGGAAGTAAATAGTTAGCATCATTATCTCCTTATCAGCAGGAAAATTACTTGTATATTGAGTAAATAAAGTTATCTTTGACTTTATTAAATTTTTTTTTTTTTTTTNCATCTCTATGCTACAGACCACAGAAACATAAGAGACCTGGAGAACAGCACAGGTCACCTGTCTGCTGGTCTTGATCAGAAGCAACACATTCAGAGAGCTTCTATAAAAAATGCTTGAGCTTTTTTATTAGTGTTCAGGATCATACTGGATATTCCTTGGCAACTGCCAAGGCTGAAGCTTTCTGTGCTCTACCTTGCACCAAATTATTTTGAAAGTTTAAACCAGAATGGCTGCAATTGCAAAAAAAAAAGAGTACCTAGGTAGAAAGAAAAGTGGCTTTCCTCACATGGAGAAACACCTACTCTGTTGACAAAGTCTATGACCTTCCTGCTTTATCTGAAGTTAAGAAGAAGGCTGGCTCCAGCATAATACTGAGTATCTTTTGGTACAGAAAAGGACTTGAGGAGGAGAAATAAGTGGGGTAGAGAGACAAGATGAAAACAGCATTAAGGGATAGGTTAAATAAAGACAACAAATTTAAGGGCGTGTAAGGGTGATGTGAAAGACATGAGTAGAGAGAGGAATAGTGGCGAGGCAGAGGACAGTATAACAGAGAGCAGGAGCTCCAGGACAGCAGGGCTAGCAGAGAAAAGGAAGTTTTTCGCTGCAATACTTTGGGAGCTTCCCTGGCACCCCATTTCTGTCACAGCCCTGCCGAACTCTCCGGAGCTCGCTCCTGCCGGCCCTCGGGCGGCACCGCCACCTGCAGGCGGCGCGCCGCAACTGCGCCCGGGCGGCACCGCGGGCACCGCGGGCACCGCGGCTGGGCGAGCTCTCCTCCCCCGGGAAACCTCCCCCGGCACCGGCTGCCTCTACAGGACACGCACTCCCCTGTTTAAAGCACGTTTATGATGTGCTGCAAGGCGTTGTGAAGCCTCGGAGCTGCAGAGCATCGTACAGGCAGCGACTGCGGGGTACGGGGCACAGACCCCGCTGAAGGGGCACAGACCCGGCTGAAGGGGCCCAGACCCCGCTGAAGGGGCATAGACCCCGCTAAAGGGGCACAGACCCCGCTAAAGGAGCACTCTGACAACACAGGGGAACGTGTACAACAAGCATTATCACATACTGCTGGGGTTGATCCAGGCCCAACAATATAATGGAATAAGTTACTCAAATGTTAGGCAAGCTTGGGCTTTACCTTAAAAGTTCGTGATTATACAAAGCAATTTACAAAATTAAATAGCTTCAGCAATATTAATTTATTATTAGATTTAATAATAAATTTATTATTA
>VYZR01085154.1:688-13090 GCA_013400675.1 Oxylabes madagascariensis
GGAAGTGAGCAAGGCCGGAATAAGTAAATCCCCAGTTTCCATGGGATGACCTTGTAGCCTGTCCTCATATATCTACAAACAAGACTTTAAAAGCAATAATGTGTCAAAAGGATCAGAGAAGACAGCAGCTCAAAATACAGACAATTTTAAATGAAGGTTCATAAAGAATGCATTTTCAAGTTTCCTTCTTTTAGTATTTTTGCAATTCAGTTGCAACAAATCTTTCATTGTTTTTAGGATACTTGCATTTGTATTCTGACCAAAAAGTTCTTACGAGGTTGGGATAGCTTTATGTGACCTTTATTTCTTATTGTTCCTGCACAGGACACACCTCTGTGTTTATCTTTTGCAGTGTCCTAGTCTATAATCANCAGGCTGAAATCAGTTTGTACTTCGGCAGTGTAAGTGGACAAAAGCCATCCTCAGATCACCACCTACATGGGCAATAGAGCTCATACAAAACCTGGGGCAGACAAATGCTGCAGTTGCATGGACGCAGCAAGGAAAGGGCCTCAGGGCACTAGGTGCCAGGGAGAATGATTTTCAAGTTTAGGTTTCAAGAAATCATCCACCCTGTTTTAGGTGGATGACACCATCCAGCCTGAAGAATTAAGAAATGTGTCATTCACTGGAAAAAAGGTAGTAGCATATAAAACTAATGAGAAATAATATGAATAATAATATGACTGTGAACTATGCCATGTGCTTGACATGAAACCACTGGGATAAGATCACTTAAAACTGTAGGCAGCAGCTTGCTTTCATACCACCAAGTGTTTTGCTGTAGCAGAAAGGAAGAGTAAAGGGCTGACAGGTCAGAGAGGAACATAACTCCAGTGAATGCCCTAGCCCAGGGCAGTTTTGGTGCTGGCCTTTGGGTTCTGCCTCCCACTGTCTACACCCAATTCCAGCTGAGTGGCTAACTGAAGGAGAGATGCTTTCTGCTGCTTTACACTTCTGAATAAAACTGAAGAACCAGAGTTGAGTGGACAACATTTTGATTAATTCTTCATGCTGTGCAGAAGTTTCTCCTGAAATGCCAATCAGCTGGGCTGGTTCTGGGTGCCGGCAGAGGAACCTTGCACCTGGCTCCAGTTGTTTGGAATTGCTGAAAATCTCAGTGCATTTTCATGACATTTTCCAGTCAGGGCTGCAGCAGGAGGAAAAGAAGCAGAACATGTGCCTGCACACACGCCACTGCGAAGCTCAGCAGCTCCTCAGCCTTAGCCTGCCTCAAGGCAGCATTTTCAGCTAAGGCCCTGAACTTCCTATTAAAGAGTTAAAAGTACAAGCACTAAATTCCTTCTGCTGAAAGGAAAGGGAAGTATCGGGTAGAGAGGCAGACTATAAAACTGGGGTCAATAGACCTTAAAGTTCATTGGCAAGATCTCTGAAAGTGTACTGCCAGAGCTAAGGCTAGTCAGACAACAAAGTCATACATAACACTCACCTCTAGCATGTTATTTGTACACTCACTGCATTAATTAAAAAGACAACCCTGCCTCTAGTAGGATGTAATGCTTGAAATTAAAACAGGAATATATATCATGGCGTTTCACCTTGCAATCTGTTATGGTTCTAAACTAATTAATTAGGCTTCTTACCGCAAAGATAAATATTTTCAATGATGTTTTAGATGGTCTGTTTAGAAGTGAACCCAAAAGACAGCTTGACTTGACTTTTTTTGCCAGTAGCTATTAAATGTATAAACCAGCATCCTAGAGAGTGGCCTGCAAGTGACTTTGCCTGTACAGCTAAATGGAAAGTATTATTTGTTCTAACTGCTGCTTGCAGATGCTTTCTTTGTGGTTTCATGGCTTGGTCATAAGGCAAACCTTTTTAATTTTTATTTTTTATTTTTACAGCTGTTTAATTGGGATAGTCCCTGCTCTGGTATTTATTTGTGATGTTTATTTACACAGAAGGCTTTGCAAAGGCCGAGTTTTGCTGCAAGGGCCAGGTACAATGTTTGTGCAGCTGGTCACCAGGTAACCCTCCCAAACACTGCTGGAGACCACTGGAATCAAGCACAAGGTTTGGAATGGTGCTCTCCCCAGGACTGTTTTCATTGCAGCACAAGCTCTGAAGTTTGCTCAATTTTGTTTGATATTATGCAGACTCATAATTCTACTTTGAAAAGATAAAAACTGTGAAGCAGCAATTAACTTTCTTCAATAATCGCATTTTAAGCAGAAGAAAATTAACAGTTTTATTGCTGAGTGTGGCTGGGGAAAACCATGATGGCTTATTAATAAAATTTCAATACATGGTTAAACTGATGCAGTCAAAAATCCCAAATTAGACCAAGATGCTTAAAAAAGAAAAATTAAAAAATCACATTCATTCTCAAACAATGAACATGAAACTTTACTTTAATGTGATATTAGAGAATTTAGGCTTAAATTACAACATGTTTTTGAGTTTTTCTCTCTCTGGTTGAGGCAGTAAAGAACATGGGACTGATTCTCAGCACTAGATTTGTCTGCTGTCCCCAGGACTAGGCACAGCATGTGTGTAATTAGCAGCCAGCCCTGCATGAGAAGTGAGGTCCTACCGTAAAGCAAGGCCTGGGGGTGCTGGCAGTGCTGCTGGAGCCTTTCTGGAGGGCACTGTTTTAATCTAAGTACCACTGGCTGTGGATAAAGATCTCTAAAGCTGGCAGTTCTGCAAACCTATGTGGAGCACTAACAAAAAGGTTTGAAGTTTCTACCAAAGATTTACAAAACATCCAGAAAAAAACAAACAAACCAACAAAACAAACCAAACCAAGAACCCCCCAACCAATTACCAACCACTCTGAACACAGTTTAATCTGGTTGTGACTGTTCTCAGCGGACATTCATGGCTCCGGACTGTAGTCAAACACCTAAGAGAAATATCCTATACCTTCACGAGTAATAATATAAATATAAATAATCTACAATGTAAATATGAAATCCTCTCTTTTCTCCCTCCTTTGAGCCTGTTGGAAGACATTCCCTCCCAGAATAACTTGGGTGGGTTGGGCGTGTGCTGTTGGAGGAAAATTGTTGAGATTTTCACATCGTCACAGACTGTCAAAAGCTAAAAATTTAAAAGAACATTTCTCACCCTGGTCACCTTTAAGTAGGCTTGAAATTAGTTAAGTAACAGTTTATTTGGAACCAATGGGAAGCAAAATAAATGTAAATAATAAATAATATTTTCTTTTGTACCTTGTAATAATGAAGAAGCACCTAAACAATGCATATTTATTAGGGCTCATATTTTTAATTTTGGTAATGTCCTGAATTTCATTGTGCTTGACATGTTTACATTTCATAGTGCATCTGTAGCATTTCCAGTCATCCCTCTCTGAAACCTGAATTGTCATAATCCCACTGCAATTCTGCACGAAGTGCAAAATAGGCAGTTTGCATATGGAAAACTGGCTTAGAACAGAACTTACCCTAGCAAACATATTTGTGGGCATGTGTGAGACAACAAAAGGGCAGGAAGACCTTGTCCTTAAGGAATATATCAGTCACACCCCTCACCCTGAACAACCTAGATGCTGAATGTTATTTGGTCTAAATTTCTATTTTCTTTTGCCTGGATCAATCACTGTGAGCCTTTTTCTTTTTTATCTTATAGTCACCTTCTATCTTTTCATCCAGATATAACTTCAAATAATGGATTCCACTGGGGATTTTTTCCTTTCTCCTTTTCAACGTCAAGAAAGAAGTTAAACAAGGAAAAAAGGTTCTGAGCAAATCAATGAAGCTGAGGTTAGTGGCTTTTAAAAACAAAACCCCTATAGTACTGATACTATAGTGGGTAATGGTAATTTACCAATCTGTTTTCATCCCCATGGTAACTAATCTAAGTACTATGGTAACAAACCTAAACAAACATAAATATTATCTTTCCTCTGGTCTCAATATTTTTACATTTAATGCTGTTTGATAAATAGCTACACTAGCAGTTCCTCAACTATTGTTCACAAAGACACACTACAGTAAATAGACTCTCATGATGCCTACCAGAATCTGCAAACAGTTGCAGTGTTTAACAAACAATAGGTGATTATACATTCAGAATTGGTTTTAATTAGCAATATAGGTACAGGTAACAGTAAGCAGCCATAGTCAATGAAACATCATTTTAAGTAAGACAGACTTCATGAACTTACTGGCACGGCTTATCAGTTTGTTTGACAGTCTGCAAAACTAAAGCTGTTTTCCATGTTCGTAATACCTGTCATAAATATATTATGTGATTAACTTATGATTGTAAGGAGAATAGATGCCTTTAAAAATTATTATTCTAGTGGAAATTTGTCTTGGAGTTCATGTAGGCAGTTAGCTCTTTTCTTCTTGATCTGTCTCTCAATGTTATATACATTATTATTTACCCACAGTTTGATTTTCGTTTGGTAGCTTGATCACATCAAATCTTAACTTTCTAACACAAATACACTCGGCTGCTGTCTGCCAAGTGGGGTTTCCAGCATACACATCCTGGGGACTTTGCAAGCAGCGCCTGAAGAAGCCCTGCCTGCCCTGCCTGCCCTGCCGTGCCCAGCCTCGCGCTGCTCCTTGCAGGTGAGCTGGCTGCAAGCAGTGCCTCCCTCACCTGGGTGTGCTGCACTGCCCTTCTCCACACTCCTGGATCAGCACTGCCAGCTCCACACAGCTGCCAGCACACTACAGACACGGCTCATCTGCCATGCAAGTTTTGCACAGGATTCTGATCAGACAGCTTGGGTTTTAAGGAGAGAGGAAGACAGCCAAACATAGTGACTCTTTAGAAAAGCAGCTGAAATGCAATAGTTCTCTCACTTATCTTTCCCTCAGAAATCCAGAAAGCTTGACTGTGCTCAAGAAGACACGAATACACCCTCTTTTATGAGGGAGTATCTCCGTCATGAAATAGTAAAAGTGGCTTCCAGAGCTGGGAGGTTCTTTCCCTTTTGTTATGTTCCAGTCTGCCATCACATGGGCCTGCTCAGCACCGCAAAGCAAGCACAGACCAGAGCTTAATGCTCGACCTTATTGAGAAGCAATGCCTTCCCATAAAAATCTGTTTTCCAAGGAAAGAGTTTGTCTTTAACTTGATTTTATTTCAGTGGTAGTCATCAATTCAACACTATGAGTTTTCTGTCTCTAGCCTTCAGTATTCCACCACAGAATTCCTACCAGAGTATGAAGAGCTCAATATTCTTAGTGGAGCGTGGAATTTGTTTAAAACTCATGCAGAGACCTCATAGGCTCTGACAAATTTACGTTGCTTGAAGAAAATAGTTCCTCACCTGGCCAAAGGGTGAGGAAACACTAACTAAAGGAAAGGGCAGAAAACACTAACTCAGGTACCTAAGTGCAGGCTCACGTCTGCAATGTTTCCACTAGGATTGCTGAAACTACCCAAAACACACCAGCCCTAGATCCTGGGCTTGTTTGGGTTGGAGGTCTAATGCAAAATCTGTTCTCAGCTCTAGTCAGCTGCTCCTTGGCTTTGGGCATGACCACAGCTTTGCATTACCTCATTTTATCTGGAAAACACTTTGGGTTCTACACAAATACAGTTAGTCTTAAAATGACAGATTTCCTGCTTTAGATTTATATATTTTTCTGCAGTTCACCAAATGTCAGCAGGGAAAACTGATCACTAGGAAAACTGATCTTGTTGCCTGTCTTTCTCGAGCCAGTTCATAGCTATTGGACCTGCAATGAGAAATACATTTCCAGTGAGGCAAACTGTTATTTTTGCATAATGTGAGCTGATAGTCAATGACAGATAGTCAATTGTCAGTGGTGCTCACAGACACAAGAAGAGGCAACGGGCAAAACTTGAAACATGAATTTCCATCTCAATAAAATCCTCAAATCACAACTTGAGTATAGAAGAGGTTGTCTAGAGAGGTGCAGAATCTACTCCTGGCAATACTCAAAACCTGACTGATCACAGTCTCTGCTGTGGCAATCCGCTGTAATTAGGTGACCCTGCTTGAACTGGAGGGCTGGATCAAAAACTGAATTTCAGAAGGTCCCTGCCAAACTCAAAGGTTCTGTGATCTCTGTTTCTAGGCCAAATACTATGCAAACCAAGAAAGGAGTTATCAAACCTCAGTGAGGTTTTATCTCTTCCATTTTCTGTAGTCAAAAGTGATATGAATCACACTATAGCACTTCTCAACCCTATTCTTAATTTGTTGACAGAGAACTCAAAATCCACTGGGGTTTTCAAGACTGAAGACCACATTAGTGTCTGAAGACAACTATTTTCTTTCAAAAAGTTCCTAAATTTCCCGACCTATAATACAGGTATAGTCACCTAAAGACATCTGTTCTATGCAGATGTTTTCAGAATTAGACCCAGAAGTATGCCTGGAATGTAAAAGTTTCTCAACCGTGAATTGCATCTCAGAGGGATACAACTGGAGACTCTATTTGCTTTTCTTTGAAGCAGGAAGCTCACTTACTTCAACAATACAACTTAGGTTGGGAAACTTTCCCTTAGTTTGCCAGCTTTTGTTTTTATTACCATCTATCTTTGCTGCTCTTTGTCAGCTAACATCTCAAGAAAGTTTCAAATCCAAACATAAGATTTAGCCTTTTCTCAAATCCAAGTTAATAGCTTCGAAGAGAAAACCCTAGGCAGACCAATGGATAGTTGATGAACAATCCATATAAGGTATTTCAATAATCTGCAATCCTTTTCCCCCTTTAATTTGGAAATTTTAAAACAATACTTTTAAGTGGCCTAGCTAATGTCTCCAGATATTTGGTAGAAAAATGCATATGTTTCATTTGTCTCTAACACAAGCAGTCCTGTTTCTCTGGATTCTGGACTGTACATGCACAAGAGTGTGCTCTGACGAGCTCACAGACAGGAAGTGAGGTATTTGCTTACTAAAATGCTTTAGAATAAACCAGAAAATCTGACACACGTGCAGAAGTTTGTTCTCCAAGTGTACTGTTCAGGCTCTTAAAAAATGAAACTATTGTAACAAAGGTCTTTAAGTGTCACTATCTGCAGTTTGAAGAAAAGAAAAATGTCTTTTATGGAGTGGGACAGTGTAAAGAACTGAAAGGGTTTGATTTGATTTTTTTATTATTATAAACAATCCATATTTAAACAACTTAGCCATAAGGAATTGATTTTTATTAAATTCTAAACTGCAGTTCATTGCAGTTTATTCAGATGATTTTACTGTCACTAAGTTGCTACTAAAATTATGAAACCAAAAACCTAATCTGAAAAACTTCCTGTCAACTGATGTTAGCAGACAGTACTTATTGCAACAGCTACTGCTTAATTTTACAAAAACCTGACCAAATTCACATTCTTGGAGCAAGTAAGTAGCAGAAGTTCCAGTTCCACCCAGGCTGCAAGTAAGTGATGAATAGAAAACAGCCACACAGTTCTAAAGTACTGCAGTGTGAAAACAGTACCAACAGTAACCCTGCAACTCCCAGATTCTCTTTCTTAGCAGCCTAGTGAACACATTAGAGCTAATTTTGAACAATGTGCACCACCACTTACTACCTTTATACTGCCTTTTGCTCTATATAGATCCATTAGCTGTTAATATTTTTACCTAAACTCTGTGATATCTGAAAAAAATCAGTAACCATCCTCAAAAATAAAATTAAATGTGAAACTCAGAAGAAATTAGCAACTTTTTCTTCATATGAAGCCTGGCTATTAAACAATTAAGGCATTTTGAACAAAGAGAACCTGATAGTAAATAAAGAAAAAATGTTAGAAACAGAAGATTTGACACTAATATTGTAGTGGTCTTACTGACTTACAGAGAAATTAAGACACTTCTCACAACCAGAATTCCTTGGACAGTAATGTACTGCAAGCAGGAATTTTTTATTACAGTATGTCAAGGTATACTCTTTCTTGAAATTCCTAGTTCTGATATTTTTATTTTCAGTCTCCTAGTTACTAAAGTTCAACTTAAGGAGGGTAGCTTTTCCTATATACCATTATTGCAATTATCTGTGGATTTCTATCCCTTACCAGGAAATCAGAACTCTGGAAGAAGAGAGGAGGACCTGCACTCTGGCAGTAGAATTTGTCTCCTGCCTCAAGGCACTGTGGGTTCTGTTTTTTCATTCCTTTTTTCTGGAGTCTCTCTTACTGCATAGCTCCTTTCTGTTGCTAGAACAGGAATGAACAACAATCAAAAAGCAACAGTCATTCATTATTTATCTCTTCACCTGTCCCTTTTGGCATTGCTATGATATGAGGTTTTGGTGAGGGTCCACTGGCACAAAGATGCAACACATTGTTTTGAATGGTGGTTTATATTTTATGTGCACATATCACCAGAAGTAGCTTTTTTGTAATGCCCACTACACCACTGAAAACAAAAAGGACTATGCTCTGTCTTAAGGACTGGAGGTATAAAAAGAACCCTGTTAGAGGGAGCACATTGCACTGAAGTGTTTCTGCTGACAAGGTACAAGGTATTACAGTCTGACCCCTCACAGAAACGCATTTCCACAGCAAATACACAAACTGTTTACAATGGCAGTGATAAAGCATTTCATGCTTCTCTCCTGTCTTCCTGCTTAGACCAGAAGCCAAAAAAAGGCTGAGGCTCCTGGATATTTCAGTAGTCTGGAAAAAAATGACCATAGGAGGCAGAGGTCCACTTTATTAAACTGAGTCAAAGGCTATGTTGGATGCTTTTGTCCTTTTCAAGCTTGCATTTCTTAATAGTTTGTACATTTGGGTTATTCCAGTAAGGGTTTCTTTCTGGTGATTACTGCAGTGACTCTACTTGGTCCAGGAACCATCAGCTACTTGAGCACTGATTCCTTGCAGGAGGCACAGGGTCAGAGCAAGCTCTGCCTCCGAGATCTGGGCAGGCAGGTGTGGGAATGAGAATGCTGAAGCACAGAGGAGGAGAAGCCATATGCCTACAGTGAGCCCAACACAGAGCCTTGCAGAGGGTAAATAAGAAAATAGGCAATTAAAGCCCTGGTAGCAGCTCTCTCTGCTGCTCAGCCAGCAGTCACAGGTCTCCATTGGCATGTTCAATACTTGAATGAAGGCAAGGGAGAAAGTGGTTTTCGTAATTATGAGGCAAACTCTCCCAACTCAGCTAGCTGCCTCCTCTCACCCTGGCATGGTAGCCCAACTTATTACATCCATAAATACAAAAAAATGAAAGAGTAGTTGTAGCTGAACATTTTCATATATATTGGTACATTGGAAACTCTCAGCTTTGCTTTTTTTTTTCTATTTCACATTGCCTCAACAACTCACATCCCTGCTGGGCTTTGATTGCAGCCTTAGCTAATTATATTAGTTGAGATATTTTGTCATACAGTGAATCAGATCCTCAGATCCTCAACTGATCTAAATGAATGCAGCTGCACTGATGTTAGTGGAGATTTTCCTGTTCATACCAATTATTCATTATCTCCCCCAAAATGAAAATGCAAACTGCCATACACTAAAATACAGTCTTTAAAGAAAAGGGATATACCTTTAGTAGCTCTTTCCAATTTATTTCCTAGAACACTTTGGGAACTTTATTTGCGCTCCAGAAAGAGCTAAAATAGCATGCTGGCTAACAAAGAGAAATTAACTATGCCTGTGGTACATTCTCCAGATGTATTTTCCCATAGAAATAAAACTTTAAGGTTACTACAACATCCAAATGTGTTACGTATATCCAAGAAATCCACAAGCATGGACGTCTACTAGATGACTATTTTTATACAGAGCATAGGAGAAACCAGGATAGGGAAGATTGCCTCACAGTTTTCCTCCTGACATGGATTGTTGCATAGGAACAACCATAAAAATATTATTTATCTTACACCAGTTCTATTTGGTCTGAAAATGGTTGTACTTTCTGGCACGTCAAAAGCTTTACAAAGCTAATGAATAAATCCACCTAGAAGCACACTAGCTTTGAAAGGCTCCAGTGTTCTGCAGCTATTGGTGTTTAGGGCACTGAATTTGCTTTTTCAAACGGTGTGGCACAAGATAAAAGCAGATGACTTTCCTCCATCAGCCACAGATTTTCTCAGTCTTTTTGCACAGATGACTGTACACATTCTTCAGCTATCAGCACCTAAACATTCAAATTCTTCCTGGCAACATGAACTCAGGTTGAATTTCAGCTGTCATCCTGCCTTGTCCCTGATACCTAGAGATACATCTTTACGGACCCACTCATTTTCCATAGCCTTAAACCTTCTGGAAAAAAAACAAACAAACAAACCCAAAAAAACCACCAAAAACCAAAAAAAAAAAAAAAAAAAAAAAAAAAAAAAAAAAAAAAAAAAAAAAAAAACAAAAANCCAAAAAACCACCACCACCACCACCACCACCACCACCACCAACAAAACCAAAAAAACAACAAAAAAAACCACCACAACCAACAAACAACCACCCACTCCAAAAACAACCCAAAACAACCAAACAAAAAAGGCGGTCTAACAGAGGTTTATTTCTGCTTTGGCATCTAGCTGAAACTTCATAGATCGGCTATTTAACGAGTTGTTTTGCACAGCAGCGCTGGCAGCAGCCGTGCCGCTGCTGTGTTTGTGCCGAGGTTTCGGGCCGCCCTGCGCTGGCGGAGCTGCAGGAGGTGGCACAGGAGCGCTGCGGAGGGAGCGCCGCTGCCGCCCCGCACGCAGCCCCAGCCGGGCCCGCCCTTGGCATCAGCACAGGCTCAGCGTGTGTGTTCCCCGCTGGGAGCACAGAACAGCTTGCAGAGATGCTGCGGCTTTTCCAGCCGTGGAACCGACAGCACATTCGCTGCTCCGCGCCGCCGCTCCTGCGGGCAGCCCTCGGCTCCCCTCATCCCGCTCCGCGGGGACAGCCCCGCAGCACGACCGGCCTGGGGACAGGACAGCGGTGGGAGGAGAGGAGGGCACCTGCTGCGGCATCCACTGCCTCAGCAGCGCATGGAATCCTCCAGTGCTCGGGAATGAACCCTTCCTCTGCCGAGGCACTGCTCTGCCACTTGCTAGATACAAATTAAAAAAAATTGCTCACTGCTCGGGTGACTAGCGCATTTTCCCCCTTTCAATTTTGTCAGTCCTACTGTTCAAAGTGCTTCTCAGGCATAACAAATAAATTAATGACAATTCATAATAATCGTCTATGCCTTTTCCATTTCTCAAGGGAAACCATTGAACCCTTCCTGCTATATGGAAGCTGAGAAAATGTTTTCCTCTATTCTTTCCTCTGACATTGTTGCTCTTCACCCCCACTGAGAAAGTCTGTATTTATGAGACCACTATTCTTATAATGGCGATTTTGCTGACTCTTCCATCATACAAGGCAGATGATTTTAAACAGAGCACTGTTCAGATGCTTGATTGTGAAACTGATGTTAACAGGATTATTCATGCAGGCACTCTCCATATTACGCAACAATTGCATAATCACTGCCTGAATATTGCCCTAGGTTCCAGCTCCAGATTCTCCAAAATCTCATCCTCCCACCCTGTTACAAGTTTTTATGCTGCATGCAGCTATGACAAAAACTCCCTCCAATAAGTACTGAAGATAAAGCACTTAAACTTGGATTCTTTCAGCTTTCCAATGCACATCTTAGCTCTACAGCTCTAGAGAGGGCTTGATGGGATTTGGAGGATTTTTTCATTTGATTTTGTCTGATTCTTTTTTTGTCCATTGTTGTTGTTTGCTGAAAGGAATAGAAATGGCAAAGATAAAACAGTTTTCCCCAGTTTCTTCCTACAAGTGAAACAGTTTTGTTTTATAGCAAACACAAATGGAAGTGCAGCTGTTCAAAAAGGATTTCTAGACTTTGCCATTCTGAAATGGAAAAAGGAAAACTAGGCGATGATTGCTGCTTTTTCTCAGCCTTTCACATTCAGACTTTGTTTGTAGTCACTCTGGTAATAATTTTACTACTTTCCTAATAATTACATTGTTTCTATGTGGTCAAAAGGTGGATAAAAACATTCAGCACTTAGAAGGCACATTGCTCTGTAGGGACCAAGACTCATCATCCATACTAGAAACAGTAGTAAAATTAGAGACCATCTGGCCTATTTACCTGCTGATGGAGAAGCCACAGGCCCCAGGCCAGCTGGAGCTGTGTTTGCCAACATTTTGGAAGTCCCCAAAGCTGAAATTAATGACCAGATGTTAGTGAAAGCTCAGCATCACCACCTCCACTTCAAACATCCTACTCCTTTCAGTCACAGTTTCAGTTGCCTTTGGGTGCAGAGAGCATAGAAAAGCTGGCCTTGGATTCTCTGAGCCCTGCTTGGAGGCTTAGATAAGCTGATTTTGCACAGTAGTAGGGAAGGGATGGAGTGTGCCAATGCATCTTGAGTTTGGCTGGGAGAGAGTTAAATTTCTTCCTAGTAGCTGGTACAGTGTTGTGTTTTGGATTCATCAGGACAATGTCGATAACATACCGTTTGTTTTTGTTGG
>VYZR01085158.1:7755-29131 GCA_013400675.1 Oxylabes madagascariensis
AACCGGGGCGGAGGGGCGGAGGTGGGGGGGAGCTACACACCTTACACGGGGAGAGGAAAGCAGCCCCTAACTGTTGTCAACAGCTTTCGGGTTGCACCATTTCTCTGCCATATGGCCCGATCTCCTCGTCGGAGCTGAGATTTTTTAGCTCAGTAGCTTCGTACGAATCGTATCCCCGGCATCAGTAGTTATATATTCAGGCATATTTTTTTCTCCTTAAATTTTCACTCCCTTTCTCTTTAATGGGAATAACTCACCCATCTTGTAGAGATCAAGTGCAACAGAAGGCGAGCTGGAGTCCCCAAGCTTTAGAAATCTCATTTCACCGTTTTTAACCCAAATAATAGCAAATCCAATCTTCTGTACACCTGGGAATCTTTCCTTGTTCAAACACCGAGCCCTGCAGCCTTGGCCGAAGCCTACAGACCGAGCATACAGAGCGCTGAGCCAAAAGCCAGTGATGTCACCCATGCAACGTGAGACTCATTTCTTATTTCTCTATCCTCCTTAAAGATAAACTGCACCACTTCCCAGGCAGGAAATGTCAAAGCCTTACTCTCTTAAGAGGGGAAAATGTAAAACCTGGATTTAACTGGATCCTGATCATTCTTGATCACAAGCCCTTACATTATGTCAACCAAGTCCAAAACAAGGAGAGCTGTTTCTCACTGCACCAAAAAAAATCCCAACCTGCTACATAATAGAGGGAACGCGCTTGAAAGAAACCCTGGATTCCAGACCTTCTGTGTGATCCAGAAAGCTGAGGCCTCCAGACTCTGAACTGTACTGTTCAAAAAAGAAATACACATGGTCATTTCCCTTGCACCAAAAAGGGCTGGATGCTGGCACATCCTGATCTGCGAGTACCACAGCACCCTGGAGCAGACAGACGAACCAAGTTAGTCCCATCCAATATTTGGCTCCCACTGACTCCACAGCATGAAAGGCACACAATGAAGTTATCTACTGCACCAAAAAGTCCACAGCCCAATGCCTCCCCATAGATGTATGCTGCAAAAATCTACATCCCTGCTGGATCCTACCTGCTTTTGGCCCCTGAATCCCAAGCTGTGTCATCTGAATTGAAAATAAGCACAGCCTCTCTGGGGCTTGTGACAGCCCTTGGCCCCAAGAGGGGAGTCCTGGGATTTTGCTAGCTTTTAACCCTGGCCACCTAAATTATACTTGCCCCAGTGGAGAGAGCAGATGTAGTAGTTCTTTGTGTATAGAAATACATACCTGGATTATCTTGTGGAATACAGCTGCACCAGGAAAAAATTAACCTGTATGGCTGGATCATAACAATTTTTTGGCACCAAACCAAATTGCATTATTGAAAAAAACAAAACATTTCCCAATTTACCTGGCAAAACCAGGGCCCATATCAACTGGGATTTGCAGCTATGGAAGAGTATCTATGTAATTAAACCATTTTTGGCGTCAAATGTACTGTATTTTCTAACCGCCTTGCAGGATTATTAAACTGGCAAAGAAAAGTCAGTCATTCAAACCATAAATGTTACAATCTGCATCTACTGAACCAGGTCTATTGCAAAATTTCAATGTTATGTTATGAATATTCACTGTATCTGGAAAGCTCTAGGTAAAGTTAAGAGTTTTACTGAAAACAAAAAGAGAGTAGTTTAATTTTTTTAGCAGTAACTTCCCTTTGTTTGTAATAATAACAGCCAGCATTTAAAGATCTCAGGGGGGTTTTTCTAATAGTTCAGCACAGATGGATCCACTTCTACAACAGGATTTTTCAAGTAACTACATGTCAGTAGATAAAAAGAATTAGATGTTCCAGTGGGCCTGGAGCAGCCATACTTGTTGTCTTTTCAGAGATAAAATTTGGACTTTGGTGGCCGAAAAGCTGTTGGGTTCTATAAGAAGATGAGGAACAGGTTTCTCGTATCACACCCACACAGACATGAAAGTGCACCTGGATTGCTTTGTCAATTTTTAGCATCAAATCCCAAGCTGAAAGATGAAAACAGGGAACACGCCTAATTTTACCAACCATACTTTTTGGCTGAATGTTGTTTTTTCTGTTTAAGCACAAGAGCCTGCTATGTTTATTCTCGATTCAGATTGAACTGGAAAACAAAACTTTTTTTGTCTAAACATCCAGTTTAGACAGAACTGGAAGACTGGGACTAGGAGCAGAACGGAGGACCCAGATACTAGATCTGTTTTTTTTCTCATGATACTGGCCAAAGATATGTGAGAGGATGGGAAAATCCTATAATGGAATCACACCTACATTTCTTTCTTGTTAAACATTAGGATTACAGTCCAAAGAGCCAAGATTTGGTTGGATCCAGGGAGGTCCAGGTGCCAGATTTTCCCATTACACTCCAAGACAGCAAGACAGTTTGGGGCAGGAGGACTTTTGTACCTGGAGAAGCCAGACGTGTTCCCTCTTCTCATTCTTAACCATGGGTTTGAAAGCCAAAAATTGACATTCAGTTCCAGGTTTTATATTTTTCTCTGAAAAGGCATTTCAGTGGCAGTTTCTATGCTTTTTTTTTTTTTTTTTTTTTTTTTTTTTTTTTTTTTTTTTTTTTTTTTTTTTTTTTTTTTTTATGGAGTCTTTTTTTTTTTTCACCANTTTGTAGCTTTATCAGATGCAGTCTGTATCGTTCTGCAAGTCACCTTAAAAATACAACTGTAAGAGAAATTGTTGGATTTTAGCCCCTCTTTAACTCTTAGAATTAAACATTTTTCTCCTTCATCATCATCATTATTCCCTTTTTTTCAGGAGGGGAGAATATTGCTTCCTGCAGGCATTAGGAACCTTCCCTATGTCTCTAACCGGGATTGTTACAGACAGCCCCTTCTCAGAACAAACAGATCATTATTAAATTCTCTTCCTCCCACCCCACCCCCGCCTCACCACAAGGGGAAAAAACCTATCCTTGTCGATCTTCCGATGAATGTAAGCTGGGAGAAAGACTAAAAAAAAAAAAAAAAAAAATCACAATCCCTCCACGCACACTTGGGCACACGACATGGAAACCGCTCCTGACAGTGAATTAAGGGCATCTCAGCACAGGGAGCTATTCACGGGTCTTAAATGAATCGGGGAGTGAAAATGCAGTTTCGGCGACGGATTGAAAGCTGAGGCTTTCTTTTCTGCGGGTTACGATTTCAGTGATGCAGGGAGAGAGCTATAGCACACGGGTGCACAGGGAAAATGTCTGAAGGCACGGGACAGAGGAGCGGAGCCCGGTGAGTCTGTCCAGAGCCGATTCCTTGTGACAAGCCGTGAGCTGACCTCAGTACGGATGGTGCCCTACAGCCAGGGCCAGCCTCCTCTCCGTTCCCTCCCAGCATCGTTTCCGCTCTCCCGAGCATCCTCCGGCGACCATCGCCCACCGCCTCTCCAGAGAGCTCCCGACACAAAAGCAAAGCGAGCGCCTGTGCGAAGGTACACAGAGGTGGGGTCTGGGGCTGCGAGCGGGCAAGGGCAGAGCAAGTGGACAGAGTGACTGCACAACCAATTGCAATTTGCTTTTCTTTGTCGGTTTTCTTGGGGGGGGGATCTTTTGTTTTGGTTTTTTGGGGGTCTTTTCTACATCAAAATGACCTCCACCATATTTTTCTTCCGCCCTTTTTTTTTTTTTTCGTTTAAAGAAAAAGAATTCAGTGCCATCTAGTGGGGGAGGGGATCGAGCAAGTCAAGGTGCTGCCCATTCCCAGGGATCTATACCTCTAATTCAGTTATTCAACAGGGAGAGATGACCCTCAGTATTTCCCTGCTCTCTCTGTGATCTTCAGCTCCCCAGAGGTGATGTTTAATTTACATGGGCTCCAGCCTTCATTCTTCGTAAAGAATCACCTACTGAAGTCAAAGGAACTCGTCCTAATGTTGTATTACCTGAAGCAGTACTGGCTCTGGGGGCAGTTCGCTGCCCTAATTACAGGATTTCAAACACAAGACAGTAATCAAACCAAACATAGATATAACAAATTATGTCTACTAATATTTTTTATCATTCCAGTGCACCTTGAATACTGGTCTCCGTGAATCCTCAGCATGTCAGCCCTTCTAATAACACAGCCATGAAAGATGCTACCATAAAAGCATCTTATGATAACTCCCACAAACACTTGACCCATCATTCAAACAGATTTTGGGTGTTCAGGTGACTCAGAACCAAGCAGAGGCTCTATAAAGGAAGATCTGAACAACAAAACGCCATATAAAAGTTTGTAATCTAAACCCCAGGCATTAACCTGTTGTCAATGTCCCCTTTATTTATTTTTTTAATAGAAAAAGAGTTTTTCAAAGGGAAGCATCAGCCAGCTGCATAAACACAGGTTAGCCACACACACATCCACACAGAGAGACACAGAGAATAGAAAGACAGCTGTCTACACACTCATGTGAAGCTGTGCACACACTGATATCTAGCTGCACACAACAGCACCCAGCTGGATGTCCTCTGCCCTCCCCATTGGCAACTCCCCAAAGAGATTAGTTCTGCTCTGTCTTTAAAAAAAAAAAAAAATTTGGATTGCAAAGTTAAGAAAGTTAGTGAATGCCAGATTTGAGATCACCTATGGAACATTAATTTGCCCAGCATGCAAACACACTATGATACAATCTTTAATAACATGATTTTTGTTTCCATGAGTCTCTCATTTTTTTACAGTGCAAAGGATGAATGTTGCTCACTTAATGAACACTATTCAAATTTTCACCTATCCTTATCATCCAATGTGTGGTGCATGCACTATTTATTGCAGAGCATCCAGATCTTGCATTGCATACACAATGATTAATTTCCTCATGGGCTTTTCTACAGTGGTGCTCTAATTGTAGTGTTGGAGGGCTGGGGGTTTATTACAAACATCAAGGAACTTATCTTCACAGCTCCCTGCTGAGGGACAGAGATAAAAGGCAGTATTTTCAAACATGTCAGTGTATTTTGGGTACTCTATTAAAGGAACTCAGAACCTAAACTTCCAGAGTACTTAGCACCTTCCTTCCTCAGAGAACAGCTCACAGCCCCTTTTGCTCTAGGCACAGCAGGCATTATTTCCACAAATTAGTCATGGATAACTGAAACTGGATACACAGAAAATGGGGACCACGTGGACAGAATTTGGGAAGAATGTAATTTTTTTTTGAGTCACCAAGCTTCATAACAGAAACTCTCACAAAGGGTGAAACAAAATCCAATTTTCAATTCAAATGCCCGTGACCATGATTTTTCCTACCTGTCCTCATCTGCTAGGCCCACTACTCAGCCTCCAAACTGTCCACCAAACAGCCACCATCTCAGGACTGCAGAGTCCTGGTCCATCTGTCATCTACTGTGAATGAAAACAGAATCTGGGCAGAAAGCAGCATGTGATCATGTATTTTACCTCATGACCACAAGTCACAAGTGAATGGCAGTCCACGGGCAATATTTATTCTGGTGTTTTCTTAGAGCCTTGATTTACTGATCTGAGGTTGTGATGAACAGGGGAAGCACACAGGAGCTGAGGGAGAATTGATCAGGGGTCAAGAGCTGAATGGAGTGCACCATCAAAAGAACAGATTTGGTTGTGGAGGAAGAAAAATGAATTGCTGGGCAGAAGGCAGGAGGACAGGTAGGTGAGAAGTCCTATGTCATATTTTTCAATAAAGCAGAGGGAATGTCTGACATTAAATGGCCTCGCACAGAGACCAGTAAAAGACAGTACACAGATAAAAAGAACCACAGTATAATGTTGTTTATCAAAGGCAAAACAAAACAAAAGAAAAGGCTGTTGGCTTTTCACTAAAATAGCTTCCTCCTGTTAAAACTTACTCTTCATTATTTAGCTGTCAGGTGTCAAAACCACATCATTGTTAACAATCTAAGGCTGCACTGTGGACACGGCTATGTATAATAATTACTGCTCCTCAGGAGAATATCTCCAGGAATGCTTTTAAGCTCAGGCAAAACAAGGATGAACTACTTTAAACAAAACTTTTCCCCAAACAGCCCAGTATGGACATCATGCTTGGAAAATGTCAGTCCAAGCAGTTGAAAGTTAGCAGAGCTACAAGGTACTGAAAACAAGGCCAGGTAGGCAAACTCAGCCCACTGAAAACATTATCCCTGAACCCCTGCACCACCTCCACACAGCCCGGTGTCCATGGGCACTGTGGTGAGATGCAGAAGGACTTGGGAGATATTGCTTCACTTCTGAAGGCATTGCCAACAGCTTTAGTTTTTTCAGCCAGGTGGTAGGATCTTAATGTAGATCATGCCACGTTTAACATGTTGAGTTCTAAAGTAAAATACTTGGGAAAGCCATTCTGTTCTCTTGAGTCCTGGGTAAACACTCAAGTGCTTCCAACAACAGAGGAGAAACGAGAATATTTTAAAGAAAAAGGCCTAAGCTGCACAGGTGTAAGCCTCTACTGAAAGAGAAAGTTCTGCTGGGAAACAACTCAGCTAAAGCTCAAGGGCAATATTTAGCCCTCAGGGCTCTTTCAAATTCATCTCCCTACAACAGAAAACAGATCTTAGCCCCAGCTTTCACAAGCAGAGATTCAGCTCCAATCTGCTGCTCTCTGAGATCACAGCAGACACTCAGATCTCACTCCTGCTTACTGTCTTGCCAGCTTGGTAGTCAACATCTTTATATTCTACAGCTTCTTCTCCTCTGAGCTGGACAGGCTTCCACATGAACAGACCTGTTTCCCCAAAAGCCTTGCTATGAGAACTGCTGTTTCATTCAAGCCTATCTCTGCTTCTCCCATTTACCTTTTGGATACGTCAAGCCCAGCCTCCTACCCAAAATCCTGCTACAGGAAAAACCCATTGCCTGCTGCAGTGAGGAAGGTGACATTGCTCTGAATGCAGGAGCTGTACAGCAAGGTCACTTGCTGCCTAAAGCCAGCTACAAAAGCAAGATGGCTCTCAACATCACCACCATTGGGCTCAGCTGAAAACAGGAGATATCACTTCATTAAAATTCATAGACCTTGTGACTCTTATAGAAATAGCAAGAAGAAGCCAGGATGGCAGAGACAAGATATTAGGGCCAAAGAGTACTGACTGAGAGCAAAAACTCAGACCTCTGTCTGCCAAAAATAAGCATATTTGGTAAGAAGTGGCTTTTAGTCTTAAAGTTACATCTAACACATTGATCTTCAATATATTAAAGCCTGATTAATTCTGGTTTTTCTGTACTGCATCAAGAGGTAGTTCATACAGGCAGCCTGATGTAAAGGTGCATCTGCAGTACTGTTAGTTTGCTTGACATGGCAAGTCACACTGTATAACCTTCCCTAAATTTCTGACAGATTTCAGAATACATTGTTCATTCCCAGAGAGGTTTTTTTTTCTATCAGTACTGTTTTGTGGACTAATCCAGTGAAAGAGAGTTACAGCCTTTGTAGATAGATAACGTGGTGTTTCATAGTGAGTGTATCACATCTGTGATTGGCTCTCAGCTACAAATTAAATTTGTTGCTTCTTTTAGTCACAAAAGAAGAACATTGATTAATTAAAAATCAGACTTCATAGATCATAGGAAACCATCACGGAAGCAACTGGAGAGAAAGCCAGTAAGCAAAACAAAAACCAGCATCTACTTAGAAAAACTATATTCTTTAAAAGCACTCCTTCATTTTGAAACAAGACTCAGAAGCAAGATCTCAGGCTTCATCTATTCTATTTGGCTGCGAAGTCCCAGGAGAGTAGATTAATTTAAATCATTTTTTTAAAAAGGTGCATAAAAATATATTGTGTGCTGCTGTAAAAGCAGCTGACAATCTAGGATGATAAACTCTCTAGACACAAGCATGCTGCCATCTTCAACAGTTTTGCACTTACTTCTTTTCATTTATTATCACCAAGCATATTTGCATCAAAATAAAGTAGTTGGTTCTTCAGAATTCATCCATTTGTGCAGCTCATTTCCCCACCTCAAGCTTTAGAACTGTGATATCACAATTACACCTTGTACTCTGAAGTTGTTCCAGTGAGAATTGCTGGGCCATGAAAGACAGACATTTATTCCCCTTTGCTGCAAAGGCCTCCAGTAAGTACCTACCCAACAAGAAACCATGGGGAGTACCAAGCTTCAGTGACCATATCCTGTTTGCCCATGGTAAAGAAACCAGCCTGCAAGAACTTACTTGTTTCCAGAGAAATAATGGCCTGCCAGAACTTACTTGTTTCCACTTTCCAGGACTAATAAACAAAATTTCCCAAGGACAAAACAAAACAAAACAAAACAAAATAATCCCAAAATTTGGGACTCACAAACATAAAATCTGAAGAAGGAATTTTTCTCAGGAAAAAGGAAACAAATGTCCAGAAAGCATGTGTAGGAGCTCGACTTACTCAGCCTGGGTACTAGCAAGGTCAGAGAGAAAGAGCTGCACCAAAAAAAGCCTCTGCAAAATGCTTCTATAGGCTGAAGCAATGGAGGCTGAGAAGTGCTTGCAGGATTGATTATGATTCTCTAGACAGGCAAATTTCACAACAGAGAGCAGCTCTGGTTACATAACTAACAGCAGCCTCATGTCACCCACCAGGTCTGCAGCAAAGAAGTCCAAACTAAAACCAAAACCAAAACTATTATCTGCTCCATAACTCTGCCTTCAAAAGACCCTGTGAGGGGGAAAGGTTGATCAATGATGTTTATTTAGGTCTACAAAGAGTGCTACTGAAATGACTGGGTACCCGGGAGTCCAGCCAGTTCTTAGAAATATCTGCTGACTTGCAAATCAAGGCAGCCAGAGTGGTTATCCAGAGTGCTCCCAAAGACCTAACGATGTATCCTGTGATCAGCATTGGTCAAGATATCCTAAGACAAGAAGGAACCTGAACTAGGAAAACATGGAGAGAAATCTGCATTGAAATGCACCATAGAGGTCAACAGGGATATACAAAATCAAAGTCTGCTGAAGCTCAGGGGAACCACCAGCTCAAAAACCCAAGAGGTCTAGATCCAAGACAGCATCTTGAAAAGAGTTCAGCTTGAAGAAACAGAAATGTGAACTCAAACAGACCCAACTAATCACCTTGGATTTTATGTTTAAGAGATTGATGTATTCCTGAAAATTCTATTGCTGGAACATTTTTTTTCACTCTGTTTTCACACTTGGTCAAACAGAATTAGAGATTAACAGCTTTTTGACCCCATTCGAAAGCCTCGTTGGATGTCCTTTCAGATGAGTGTTGCAAGGAATGATGGAAGAGAAACTACAAGAACTTTTATCAGCAGTGAGCCAGATGTCTCCATTATGTCTTCTCTTTTGCTGATTCTGTCATTTTAATATTTTTTCTTTTTTTCCTCCCCTCTGCAATCCTCTGTTCTGGCCAAAAAAGATGTGTCTTTGTTACTGTTGCCTTTAAAAGTTTTATGTGCATGTTGTTAGTAAAGTAACAACAACACTTTTGTAGTATGTTTTTCACAAGTGGAAGCTGAAGCATTTTCTAAGAATCAATTAATCTTGACAACCCATTTCTGAAGCAGACATTATTTTCCCCAGTTTACAGAGGGATGAAATGGCAGATAGGTTAATTAACTTGCTCAAGGTCATCCAGTGAGTTAGCAATGGAGCTGCAAAAAACCCCCAAGATTCAACAATTCCCATTCCCATACCCTTCATCTAACCACTAGGAAATATCCCTTCTCTTCAGTCTTAAGTACTTCATTGAAATCTATCACTGACAATTTACTCTGACATATTGTTGAACTACAAATTAGTCAGTCTAGATGACAAACCTGGAAGTGTGTGGAGATCCACAGCATCCTTTGCCAGTTCAGCTTTGTGCAGCACCCACTATGCCGGACAGCTCATCTTCCATTAAAAATGGATATGTTACAGTTCTCCTGCAGAACTGCCAATATCATTTCAGGCATCACTCCGAGGGCACTGCACAAAAGACAAGCGGCACTGGCTCTCTTTGCCCGGGAGGAGGGAAGGCTGCCTCCACAGCCCGGCTGTTGGGGAAAGCAATAAACTCAAGATGCCAACTGGCTTTGAAAAATAATTTCTATTTTTCTCTTATGCTGCATCTCCCTCCCAAGTGTTCCCAGTGTTAGATAGCTGGAGTGGCAGTATTTAAAAGTGATATCTTTGTGGATTCCACTCTGGCATTAGTTTAATGAGTTACTTTAAAGTCAAAATATCCTTCAAATGCCCACCCAGAGTTTCTCAGTCTCTTAACAGTACACATTCTCTCCAGAAGGATTTGCAATTCAGATGTCTCTGTGGCTCAGCACGAATCACTGTGCAACAAAATACAGTTGAAGTTTACTAATTAATCATGAACACATAATGAATAACTAATGATTTCTAAACACGTATGTAGCCAATGCAGTTTTACCTTGCATGTAATGCTCAGAGGGTCCTTCTACTTACTCAGATGATTTTGTTCCCCTATGTCAGTATTTATAACAACAAAATGTTAGAGATCATGTTGCAGCATGATAGTTCTAAGCATAAGACTTAGGAGTGAAGTTGATCACTTTGTCATACAGGTACTGCTCAATTGCCTCATTTCCAAGATCAAATGGTACAAGTTCAGTCTCTTCTTTCCTCTAAATGTCAAAAACAAGCACCAATAAGTAAACTGTCACCGTGATATTTTTTTCACTCTGGGTATACCTTTGCCTTCCCAGGACAAACAATGGATCAAGTGTTGCATTTTGTCAAAATTTTGCCTTAAAGCTGTCATTCAGTTATAACTAAAATACATACACAAGATGAATTAACTAGAAAAACCATTCCAGATCACTATTGATATAACTCCAGACAAAATTACTGCCAACTATTTGTAAAAAGGTCTTTATTGTACTTTATCATGAGGGCTCTTCCTCTTTTTTTCTTTTTGGCTGCTTTGCATGTGTTCCATGAATGTCTCTCCACTCTCTTAATTTCTTTCCTCCACAACAGTCCCTGTACAGGGAATGCCCATGTTGTCTTCTACCCCATGTTAATTCACTCTCCTTTAATTCCTTTCTACGGTTTTCAGCTTTTTCACTCACCCATCTCCCACTGATTTTCTTGTAAATAATTGCTAACAAGTCTAAACACTTCGCTCTGCTTGCAACAAAAAGCTCAGGAGGATCTAACAACATGTCCATCCAATTCAGCTCATCACTACTACATTCCTGTAGTCAGTCTCTGCTGCATCCTTCCATTCCCTTAGCATGCCAAGTCTCATTTGGACTGTGAAGACCTCAGAGTGGGGATGCTGAGTTTACACTCCCTGGCAGAATATAGGGAAACACAGAGTCTCAGATAAGGTGAGCAAGAATTTTTGGGTCCATGGATTGCAAAACAGATCATTCTCTGTCTCTGCAAATTTGCAGATGTGTTGAGTTGTTGTTTTGTTGACGGATGTGACCCTGATTTTCCACCCTGAGTGTCTGTACGCCACCTTACTGGCACGCTAACCCTGGCTGGCTGCTCTGCAAGCAATTCTCCTCATAACCACAGCAACAACAGTGCTACAGTGACATAAATAGGCTCTTGTAAGTGCACATTTTTACTTCGATTTAATAATAATAATAGTAAGGCTGACAGGAGAAACAACTGAGCAAAAAGGCAGAAAAATTTAACTAATGCAGACCTTTTCATATTTGTGCTTCCACTACACCAAAAAGGCCATGCTGGAGATGCAAGTATAGGCAGCAGCAATACTTTGATGAAAAGAGGAAGATGTTTCCCAGTGGTCTATATGCCAGTTTTCAGAGTGTGGGTAACATGTAAGTAAAATATTTTCATTGATGAGGAGGAATGAGATTGAACTGATGTAACTACTGAATCAGGCAAGATGATTTACCAAAATTGACAATTAAAATACTTTGCCTCAATCCTTTAACATGAGTAAAGAAATCTGAAGACTGAGAAGGTAAGAGTGCATATGAAACCACCATCATTATTTTAGAGATAGTAACTTGTTCCAACTAACCCTGTTGAGGAGGAGTGGAATGGAGCAGGGATGGCTGCAGAGAATCAGGCTGCTTATCCCTCCAATGCACCAGAAGTGTGCTCAATTTGAAGCTGTGTGAGGAAAAAGCCCCAACAGACAGAAGCCACATCTCATTACACTTTCCGAAAACCTCTCTTCTATCACAGAAGTTATTCCGGCCTGCATGGAAGAAGTATTTTTGAACTCATAATGTTTAAACAACTTAATCATGGAACAAAAAGGGGGTGGTTGTTTGGGAGCCAGCAATCTTAATTTGATTATAGCAAGGACAGCTGTTATAACAAGGACAAAAGACAGTCCCAGTCAGGGAAATTGTCTCTCTCTCTCTCTCTCTCTCTCTCTCTCTCCCTGCCCCCCTCTCTCTCACACACACAGACACAGACGCTTCAGAAAGACCTTCTCCGTCAAGATGAGAGAAATGACGAGAAAATTGCGATTCAAAAATAGAGATAGAAATGTAAATGAGAATACTTATGATCTTACTCCATAAAGTCATGATTGCTTAATTAACAAAATGGCCAATTTTTGGCTGAAGGACAACTTTGTCTCAGCAGCAGGGTGAAGGGAACACTCAGAAGTTAAAAGCATGGTATAGAACAACATAGAAAGGCAAAAATATAGGAAAAAGTGTTCTGTTAATACAAAAAAATGAAGACTGCAGAAAAAGCATAAATGGTGTGACTACAGACAGTAAAATGAGGGGTGCAACAATGCTGATGTGTATGTCTAGAGATGGTAAAATAGCACAGAAGGGGCAGAAATGCTAAAACTCTCTATTTCCTTTTTAGAAAGATTAAGGCCGAGATTTTTCTTACATTGTAGGAAAAAAAAGAGATAAAAGAAGCACTTTTCTGTCCATTACTCAGTAATGAAAATGGTAGGCAAGATCTACTAGAGCAAACATTTCAAAATTCGCATATCTAGAGAACTTTTATATAACAGTGTTTGAATAACTGGCTAAAGAAATTCCATGAATATTAATTCTTAATAATCACAGAACCATATAAAGGCTTGGGTCAGAAGGGACCTTAAATATCATCTAGTTCCAACCCCTCCCTGCCACAGGCAGGGAAACCTTCCAGTAGATCAGGAATATAAAGGAAATTAGAGGATCATGCCAATAGTCAAAAAGGACAAGAAAGGCGACTGGGTTGCCCAGGCCATGAGGCTGCTCTGCCTGTGACAAGCATGGAAAAGGTGACAGAAAATTAATCAAGATAGGATGACAGAATAACAATTTGTTCAATGCTTGGCAGAATCTGCTCTTCTAGAAAACAGGGCAAGCCAGACAAACCCAATTTCCTCCTTCGATGGCATTACACGTTTGGCATATAAATGCAATCACATAATTGTCATTTACTCAGATGTTTGCACAGAGTCTGATTTAGCACCTCCTGGCACTGATTAAAAATTAGCATAAATCAAGCACTGGGAAAGCTCGTGTCTAGTGGGATTGGCAGTGGCCAGAGGGGTGCCAGGGGAAGCACAGCAGGGTCAGGAGCCCATCCCCACGCCCCAGGCACTCCCCTGAGCACACATCCCCCTCCAGCTTTGGAGCACGAAGGTGGGTGACCAACCCACCACCTTCACCAGTATCAAGAGACCAAGAGGACACTTGTGCTGAAAAACTGAGATTGCGCAGGTCAATTTGCCAAGGCAGATATATTTGTGCAGCCGAATAACCATCTTTGAAAACAAGCAGCAGGAGGGAAGCAAAAGTTATGAGGGTGAGGACTGGCAAGGAGCACAGGAGACATACGTCCTGAATTTGGAGCAGAGAAACAATCTCCCAAAGTGGTTTGGAAACACAGTGAATGACAAACATTTGTAGCTCCCAAACTCTCCCTTCTATCTTCTTGCAGTAAAACTAGATTTTGACGTTTGTCCCAGTTTGCAGCCTGGTCAAGGCCATGAGTGAAGACACCCGGCTTTCAGCTCTTTATGTAAACTCATGCCTTCCTCTAAGAATAAAACCAGCTTGGTTTTATTAACCTGAACACATGTTCTTATGGAGCGAGGCTGCTGACTGGACGCGTCAGTGTGGGCATCTCACACCACCTTTCCCTGGCAAAACCAAAGAATAAGGCTCTATGCAGACTTATCATCAGCTTTTAATGAGGATAACCGCTTTTCTCCTTTCATTATTACATTAAGCATGTAACTCCAAAGCTGCTTTCAACAGGAAGGGGAACGAAAGAGAGGAGGTCACGGTGAAAACGTTCTTGACACAGGAGGGTGCGACCTCCTCGCGGTGTGCGGCGTTTTGGGTGGTGCTGTGCAGCGAGCTGGAGGCGATGATCCTTGCGGCTCGCTTCCAACTCAGGATATTCTGCCATTCCGTGACTCCGTGACCGCGGCGACAGCGCCCGGAGAGCCGGCACCGAGCCCGGGCAGGGAGGACGAACAGCAGCGGGGAAAGAGGAGCGGAGCGGGCGGATCGCTCCTTGGCCGCCCGTCCCGCCCCTCGCGTCACCCGTGCGCGCCGCCTCCCCTCCGCCAGCGCCGCCGCTCCTCAGCGCGGGGTGAGCGGGGTGAGCGGGGCCGAACGGGGCTGAACGGGGCGGAATGAGGGGACCGGGCTCCGGGACCGGGCTCCGGGACCGTGTCCCCGGGGCCGCAGCCCTCGGGCCCGTCCCGGCGCTCCCGGCCCGCAGGGAGCGGGGCCGCGCGGCCTGAGGCGGCGCCGCGCCCGCCGCGGGTTGAGCTCCGTGCCGGCCTGGCCTTCCCCCTGTGCTCCTGGGAAAACCAGGAGTAACGCGGGGAAAAGAGCGCTCTCCTGGCAGGTTCCGAGTGAGAAGGGAGCGGTCTGAAACAAGCTGGTGGATCGGGAATAAAAAATAACCCAGCGCAGGACGGGAACGCTGGGCTTTGTGTGGGAGCAGGGAGCCGGGAGCAGGTGGTGCGGCAGCACTGAACGCTGGTTTTGGTTTTGGTTTAGGTGTGCTAATTCCTAGTGGGCCATCCTGGAAATGTCACTGCTGGAGGTGACAATAACGAAAGCACTCTTTCATCTCACAGATGAAACATCTCACAGAATCACCCTGGAGCAGGCTTTGGATAGCTCTGGCTCTCGGGAGTCTGCAGCCTTTGCTTTGCTTCACTCTCAAGCGTTCTTAGTTGGGCAAGGATTAATGGAGGTCTCCAGCCTTAGCTTGGGCTGTTGTAATTCCTTAGCGATTCAGAAATGAAAATCAGGTTCCTCAGACCACAGGTTTGCATTGTTTAGGAACTAAAGGTATATTCATTTTAAGGATGCAGTAGGTAGAGATAAAGCAAGTGTGTGTTTGAGTGTGGTGATAAAGACACACTTTCGGAGTCAAATGATGAAGAGTTTGGAGGACAATTTGTTGCTTTGTCTCTGAATTTAGGAAAACTGGTTGTTCTGGAACAGGTGATTTGGCAAAACTTAGTGATTATTTCCCCCTGTAATAGATGCTCACACTGAAGTGCTGCCCTGCAATCATTTAAGAGCTTCTACCTTCTCATACTGGGCCTACTCCCTTAGCTCGAGGTCTGTGATGCTTTGTCTTCCCTTTTATTACTTTTTCCATTATTCTCTCTTCTCAAATTACTTGTATTATTTTCATGCTTGATTTTTTTTCCTGCTTCCTTTACAGTGCTTTGCTAACAGGAGTAAATCAAAGCAGATCCTCCAGTGAGCAGATACATGTATGTGAGGTTATGAATACTTCAGATCTGTGTTATTAAACAACAGGCTCTGTGTAATCATACTGAAGTGGACTTACCACTGTCCTGATAATTACTCTTACCCATGATCTTTAATTTGTTATGCTCATATTCTGGGATCAGCTAGGCAATATATTTTAAAACAAGAATTTTAAACTTTAACCTCAGTGTCATGCTCTTGGATGAACCTGCTTAATTTGTTTGAAGACTTATATTATCACTCATTCAAAAGGCAAAGTACAGACAAGATACAACTTCAAATACAGGATTATGGGATTCCTGTTCTTGTCTCCTACAACCCATTCTGCAAAGAAAGAGTAAAGAAACTTAAAATGGGGAGGGTTAGAAAAGCTGAGAGAACAGCCTTCTCATGCTAGTTTAGGAGAGTGGATGTTGTCTGGTGGCCTAGTACCTGTGGTTTTGTTGCAGAGGTTTTCAGGTAAGAGATGACTAAAAGAAAATGGGAAGCTGCCAATGGATTTTCTTGGAAAAAAGAATCTGGCATGGGAAAACTACTTTTTTTCCTCTCAAAAAGAATAGGTATTGTGAGAGACTGAGAAGAGAATGGAGAAAAAGCTGATGGAGATTATCAAGGGAAGGGAATTGAGATGGGAAAGATCTATGTGAATCATACAGAGAAACATGATTTATTTAGCCCATTGTGACATGGATTATGACAATGTCCAATGTCTTAAATAGGGTGAGAAACTCATGAGGAAAACCTTCCAGGTCATTTTCTCTGTATGTTGAAGTGGTGCCTTAGCTGGTGCTTGCGTAGCAGTCAGTAGTATCACACAGCTGGGATTTCTGGCAGAGCTCACGCTGTAATTGTGGCTGGAGTTTAGGGGTTGTCTTGAGCAGGCTGAGTGGATTCTGCTAATAATCCGTGCTAGCCATGCTGCATCGTGGTGCAGTGGAGGTACTTTTATAGGTGGTGTTGCTGTCTGTAGGCTGGGAATTGTCCCTGAATTCATGTAGATGTTCTTTATATGCAGGATTACATGCCAAAGTGTTAGGCTGATTTTATGCAAGAAATTGTGATGTCAAAGGAGTGATCAGTGTATGCTACATTCCTTTGTTTGCCTTAATTCTGGGATAGCTTGTTCCGCTCAGCCACCTTAAGAGTTGTGGCCCTTCTGTTTCCTTTTGCAGGAAGGTCCATCTGCCTGTGTGTGCCCACTGCTCCTGGGGAGATGTCCAATGTGTCCAGCTATGCCCTCCGCATGGCCCGGCTGAGCGCCCAGATATTCAGCGACGTTGTCAGGCCCACTGACCCCAAATCCATGAAGGTGGTGAAGCTGTTCAGTGAGCAGCCCCTGGCCAGGCGGGAGGAGGTGTACAACTGGTACCCCCCGCACAACACCTACTACGCCCTCATGAAGAAACTGCGCTACTTCGGGCTCTACAGGTACTTCCTGTGCTTGTAGGGTGGGAGCAGGACTGGAGATGGGAAAGGGGTGGGTCAGAGTCTTGTGGCAGTTGTTTTCCTCTAGGGGAGGAGGAGAAATGTTTAGTTCTGAATGCGGTACGTATGGAAATAGGCTCTTGATTGTTGCACTGAGTGCAAGGAGAGCAAAGTGACTGCAGTCTAACTTTTACCATAATTGGAACCTTTTGTGAGAAGGACTTGAGTGTAGTTGTGGGCAAGCAGTTACCTAAGGAATAGCTCCTGCTTTTGCCTTGTGGGGAAGAGAAGAAAACTTTCTGGTAGACCACAGATGGGTCTGTAGTTCTGAATATGGCAAATGAATGTGCTACAAAGAGGTGATGTTAACACCAGACTTACCATATATTTCTCAGTTACTCAACAGCTAATAAGTGAAATTTAGAAGAGACAGAAAGTCTCTGTTAGGCCAGAGGGCCTTTTTATTCTTCAAAATAAATTAAATTAAATTCAAATGTGATTTAAATAGTCTTGTTAATTCCAGCCTCATCCAAATCAGTTGTCTAATTTCTAAATTAACTTCCATTAATCTGTATCAGGGAGAATTGTACTGCTGAAGATCGTCAGCAGGAGTCCAATGTAGTTCTTTTACTTCAATCAGGTAGCACTGAAAAAAATCTCTAAAAGGGAGGCTGCAAACCCTGTATAGTCAAAACAGATTACTTGTTGCTAATATGACAATACTAACCATCAAGGATTGCATCCAGGATGCTCTTGATTTAGGTGGGTGTGGGTGTGCCAACACTTTCTAGACTGGCTCTTTGTTTACACAGAAAGCCTCAATGTGATGCTAATGTTCTTTACTCTTCTCCTTCCCCTATTAAGTTCCTTCTCTAGCTGCTCTGTAAACAGAGTTGGTAGAAGAAAAAAAAAAAATGTGTAATGAAGAATCACAGACTAATGGGGCCAGTAATAAATCACAAGCTTTTTGTTTCTATTTAGAGAAGCTGTGTTTAAAAATAGCAGTGCAGCAATCTTAGGCCACATAGGATGCCATTATGATTTTTGAAAATCACTTTGCACTAAAAAATACTGCTAAAAATACAGGGACAGATTAATAGAACTTATTAGAAAATGATTGAGGATTAATTATCTCTGCCAGCCCCTTCATCCTCCTTCCTGCTTTATTCTCTTATTAAGGTTCTACCAGTACTGATGCCATCTTCATAACTCATTCCTGAAGTCACCTGAGAGCAGTGTGCCATGTGCTGTAATTACTGCTCAGCAAGGCCCTGTTTCCCTAGGAGCTAATGACCTGAACACAGGAACACAATGTGCTGTGGCTGCACTGCTGAGAGGGATAACAAGGGGGAAAATCTCATTCTTGTCTCTTGCTGATTTTTGCATTTTACTGCTCATTTAAACAAAGGGGATCAATAAATGCAACTGAAATAATACATACGTGCACACACCCTTTGTTGCTGAAAAGGACAACCCTGTTAGTTCTGAAGGTATCAGAGGAAATCTCTCATGTTATTATTCATTGATACTGCCAGCAATAACATGGAATACACTGCAGCAAGCTTCAGTATTGACTTTATGGTTAAAAAAAATTTGATTTTTATTTTTTTTCATTAGCATATTGTTCAAAGAACTATTCGTATCTCTGCATCCCAAGAAAAAGAGTAAACTTTATTCCTTCTTCCCCATCTAGGGATGAGCATCAGGACTTCAAGGAGGAGATGAGGCGAATGAAAAAGCTCCGTGGGAAAGAAAAACCTAAGAAGGGGGAAGGAAAGAGAGCTCTCAAGAAGAAATAGTGCTATTTGAACAGTATAACTGACCACTCTGGCAATGCTGGGGAACGGCTGGAGAAGGCTTGGCATGTGAGCTGCGTGTAGGGCACGAGAAACACACTGTGAAATAGTGGACTCCACCTTGGCAATGCACTTGAGTCTTTGAAGTTTTACTGGTTTTGAATTTCTGTACTCCAAATATACTGTATATTGCAGCACAGTAATAAAAAAAACGTGCTCAGTGTTTTTCTTGAAACCACCTGTAGCTATTTCAGTTTTTCTTGATCTGGAAATTGTTTGCTTTTCATTGTCTGTTTTACTTTGTTGTGTTAATATCAACACTGTTTTGCACGTGGCCACAAAAAAACTAGGATTCCTGCTTCTGCTGCTGCTTGTCAATCTTACCTGTCATAATTAGTTTCATTTCAGGTACCTCTAGTGCTATTTTTTTTCAAGTTTTTTAAAGTTTTTAAGTTGCTGTTACACTCTGGTGTTCTGTGCTTTTCACTGGACAATACTTCCAGACCACTGCCTGCCCACAGCACTCTCATTGTACTCTAAACTTTTAGATACTACAGCAGAAGAGGCCGAAATATTAAGTGACTAAATCCATATAATAATGGAACTATTATATGCAATAATGCAATTTTAAATCTTTTCTTTACAATAAACTTACTCTGACTGCTTGGAAGACATGTATGAAACACTACCTAAGATAAGGAACATTTTTATTAGCATTCAGTAGGGGTTTTATCACTAGGCTCCTTTGGTTGCTAATATTAATGATCGGTGGATCTACCTAAATTTGTAACAGCTCAACAGCTCTACCTCACCAAGGTTATTAATTGAGGAGGTGCTGATTGTGTTAAAAGGTGTTTCTGGTGAGCTGCATAGTTCTTGTTCAGTGTCCTTACTTCATGTTACCTGTTTTTCTAAGCTCTAAGAGAAGCTGATTTTCGGAAATCTGCAGTGTTGTGGGAGAAGCACCTGAGTCAAACAAGTCTTTTTTTACCACAGTCAAAAAAATGCTGTAGAAGATAAAATTTTATATGCACTGCTCTGTACTGCAGTGGTAAGTTTCTCTCTTATTCTAATTTAAAATCCTTTTAGTAACTTAGAACTTTTGCTCAACTGTAATGTGCTTAAGAGATTTTCGTGTTCCATGTGTTGTCTGTGGGTTGTGACCTGTCTGGTCAGAACTGAACTCCCCAGAGCCTGTGATGGGCCCTCTTAGAAGTTCTTGGTTCTGGGACATGTGCATGCAGGTGAGGGGAAGGGTCTGGTTCCCTGGAATTCACCTTTGGGAAGAAGGGCAGCATGGATTCACATACTAGGCAGGAAAGAGAATTATCCAAGTAGAAAGGTTGCTGCTGCCTGACGCTTTCTGGCTATGAGTGTGAGGGGTGAAGTTGTTAAGTTGCTTGCTTTGGTGAAGAGAAAGACCCATTCTGAACCTCTTCAGCAGAGCTACTACAGCAGCTCTGCACAGCTCTTGATGCCTTCTAAAATTAAATCCAAGATAAATAAAAATGTTTTCCCTGCTATTTTAGATGAAAAATCAAGACCATCTCTTCTGATGCTGTGAAATTCTTAAAGCTTTCACAATATAAACACCCAAGGGACCAAAAGTGTGCATGCTTCAAAAAGGGAATTGTGGTTCTGTAAATGAAGTATGAATGGCCTTAAACACTGTGTGGGGGGCCACACTTGGTTATGAGTACATGGCAATATATAAAATACTTGTACAGCATGATGAAACTGATGGAAGCACCTATGAAATAGATGTGAGACAAGTGTACCGAATCATTGAATTTCACCGTTTTTTTTGTGCAGCATTTACAAAAACAAATGGATGGAGAAAAAAAACCCCACCACTCTCTGAAAAATTATAAGTACAAGAGAGGTTGCCCTGCCTAATTTTTCATTATTTTTCTTCTGTAATACTCATTTGCTAGAACTTGATTCTTTTCAAAAATGGCTGTTTCCCTTCCCCTAAGTCTTCATCGTAAAATAATGATGACTCAGCCAGTATTGGAGCATATCCCAGTGTTAGTATAATCCATTGCTTGCTGGGAGCATTAGAATAACTATTTTGTTCCAGAAAATAACAGCCTTCTCCTTTCCATAGCTGGGGTAGAAATAGGCACTTTCCTGCCTCCCTTCTAACCTGTGCTCTGTCATTTTGGAATAGGCATGGCCTGATGAAGACTGCATTTTGTGAATCACGGGGACTAGACAGATTGGGAGTCAATCCTGAAGCATCACACAAGGTATTAGTGCAGTAGGTGTATTTAGGAGAGGAAGGAGAGTTCCAGCCACATTCTGAAGGGTAAGGATAGGAACACTTATGCATTATACAGCTATTGGTATAATGGTGTTTTATGTACATGCATTTTATGTACAAATTACCAAGTTTAACTAGATCTTTATTTTCACTTTTTCCCTTAAAATTATTTTTTTCACCGTTGGAACTGTTGTGTCGTGTTACAAAATTCAATCTTTTCCTGAGGATATGAACTGACTGCCCTCACAAGATGTATCTTTTAATTCTTGATCGGAATACACCT
>VYZR01085174.1:8326-45934 GCA_013400675.1 Oxylabes madagascariensis
GGATTTTCCTCCTCCAGATTTTGCCTTCTGAAAACTGGGTATTTGCAATAGGTTGGACAGCCCTGCCATTGGTCTTAGAGTTAGCCTAAAGGAGCTGGTCATTCCCAGGGGAATTTATCCCTTGTGGCTTGCATACCTCTATTAGGATAGGATAAATTATCTCCAGGAGATTTCTGGCTTCACCCATTGATTGTAAAAGGAGCTAAGGTGTCCACTTTAGATAAGTAGGTTAGATGCTATGTTAAAAATAAAGTCAAGTAAGATGAATTCCATACCAGTTCTGTGACCAATACCTCTTCTTCTTCCCTTTTTTTGTCTAAAATAGAATTTAGTCATGCTAAATCAAAGACTTATTGACTTAAGAGGTTTTCATAAATTCTAAGACTGTTATAGTGTTTACAGCAGGAAACTTCCAGTCCGTGTCTCTCAAAGCGATTTCTTCTGCGTTGATACTGTTTTTCTCAGTGCAAGTTATCAATAAGAGAGCTAGTCTCCCTTTTTATCCTAGTGTTTTTTCATGGCCAGTAATAGACTGCAATTTAGACTTCATCTCTCATTTTGTGTCTCAAGTCACTGATCCTCAGACATTGACAAACCTTTGCTGCTGAGCTGTCAGTGATTCAGAACATGTAACGCCACATTTCACAACCTGACACTTTCTAAACAGATTGTAACCGATGGTTAACACCCTGAACAAGGAAAATTTCCTTCCTTGTTTCATTAAGACCATCTTGAAGTTGAATGATGCTCATAAAAGATCATTTCCAGTTCCTTCTGGTATGGCCTAACCCCTGGCAGTAGTGTACAAGCAATTAAAGAATTTATTCTCTTAATGGTCCTGGGTGTCTTGATTAATTTTCTTCTTGACATATCTATTTTTATGCTAAATGAATGTTCATTTTTCCCTTCTTTTTCTTCTCCCCTTTTGTTCTTAATTTAGTGCTTGCCTGCCCACGGTAAGCAGACAGCTCCTGGGACAGATTGTTTCTGCTGCTGAGGGGGAAACCATCCAAATCACACTTGTCTTTTCCTACAGAACTGGGGCCCCAAAACCAAGTGCTCCTCCTATGCCCCCTCTATGTATGTAGTGGTTCACTTTAAGGTCTTTAATTGATGAATTGTTTTGCTCAAAGAATACAAATAAAATAACCTGGGCACTTGACTCCTGAGGACTGTCCAAGGCTGGCACTAAGCTCCTAGTTTTTTACTATATGGCAGCTATCCCCAAACGTCAGATTGAGGGTGAAATTCAGAGCCATTTTCAAGAACGGTGATGTGGTTGTTCAGTGTGAATCATAGAGCTGTTTAGGTCGGAAAAGATCAGTAAGATCATTGAGTTCAACTGTTAACCCAGCACTGCCAAGCCCACCAGGGCCTAAGTGCCTCATCTAAATGTCTTTTAAATACCTCCATGGATTGTGACTCCACCACTTCCCTGGGAAGCCTGTTCCAAGGCTTGGCAACATTGTGAGTTCACCGCACACTTGGAGCAGACTCATTTCAACCAAGCTATTTCTGTAGCTACCAGCTGATGGGCTGGCCCTTTTCTTTTGCTTCTGCTTTAGTTTTGAGTGGTGTAAATCAAGAGCGCTTCAGATGAAATCTATCGCAGCTACTGAAGTGCACAATGGCATGAGGAAAAGCAAGCCCTTGCTCCCAAAAATGATTTTGCCCCAATGTGTTGCTGCAGGACAGTTGGTTGGTGTAGCTTCTTTTGAGTCCACAAAACAGCTTATCCCAGCTGAGGATGTCTGTGAGTCTGCGTTTTGCTGGGAATGCTCTTCCTCTTCCTGCAGGAATGGACTCATTTGGAACACATAGGATTAGGCTAGATTTTAGCCCCATTCACTGAAAAGCAGGTTCAAGAATTTTTATCTGTTGCAAGTGTGAACACAGGCCACCTCCACCAAAAGGGAATGAAAGGGAAAAGTACAAACATATCTGGGCTGGATGAACCCTCAGAGTGATCTGTGAGTGAGGAGGCTTCCTGCTGCATCTGCCTCCAGCTGGGATGGGACGGGCAGGTGTGGGGGACATTACCTGGGTACCAGGAAGTGCTTGGTCACCCTCTTCACTCCTCTGCATGAGCAGCAGCTGCTCCCTCACACATCCCAAATGCTCTATTGGTGATGGCAGTGACAGCAGAGCTGCCAGCCCAATTCTCCAGCCCTCTGGCAAAGGTGCAGGAGGCAGCAGGATGTGGGCTCATTTCCTCCCACAGATGAGCCACTGCTTACTCTGGCTCTGTCTGCACCTGGCCTTGGTCTTGCAACTGTAAATATAGTTTTCTTTGCTGGCCAAAGCTCTTCATTTTAAAATCTCTTTTACTGCCTTGTGGTTATTTCACAGGCCATACACCCCTCTGCAGTCCTTTCGATGCACAACAGCAAGTTGGGATTCAAATTTCAACAGATCCTTCCTCTAAATGAATGTACATCAACAACTCTGTCTCAGGCGCCTGCACAGCACTCTTGGAGGCAGGATTTGGTCCTCTGGTCCCAAGCAATCAGTTAAGCAAATGGGTTTAATGATCAGATCTTTATGGGAGAGTGAGGAATGGAGGGGTCAATGACATCAGTTTGGGAAGCCTGAACACACCAGGGTGAGTAGACCTTGGAGAGCTTTAGCCAGGGTGAGATTTCTCTGCTCTGGGAGGCTTGTGGAGGAAACCAGTCCCCAGCCCCCTTCCACACCACTTGCTGCCACGGATCATTCCCACCAGTGGGAAGAATGCTCTGTTCTGCAGAGGAGGGTGTCTGGGACTCTCCAAAACAGAGACAGTTAATGTTCTGCTGCTGGAAAGGGAGGTTCCAGCCTCTGCTTCTGCTAAGTGCACTCGTTGTTCACCACAAGTAGAATTTTTCCCTCTTACTGAACTTGCTGATGGCTTCAGTCCCAGCTCTGCCCGTTTAGTCTCCCTCTTGCTGCATTTGTCATTAACCTTTCTCCTTAGCCGTGGCCCCTCAGACTGCTGTAGCTACCCGTGTTTGCTCCTGTTTTAACAGGCAATTTATTGGTTACTACATACCTGAGCCTCTGCCTTTGTTTTCATCTTTTGAGTCTTCCAGCAAGCCCTGTGGCATTTGAGTAGTTTTAGAAGAAGTGGTGACATGCTAAATCCAAAGAGAGCTTTCCCTGCCTTGAAGAATAGAAAGCAAATCCTATCCCTCCAAGGCTCCTCTCTGCCAAACATATCTTCTGCTGATGACATTGGCTTCGGATGATCCTTCACACTGGGGTAACACTAATGTGAAAGGTGCCATGCTGCATATTCGGGGGAATCTTTAGCTGCTCTGGACTGGCAGGGCTCAGGCTGGCTCAGATGAGGATTTTTCCCAGCAAATATCTTGCGTTTGAAAAATACATTCAATTAAATGGAGAGGAACTTACCAGCAAGGTGGTAACATCTTAGTTAAAAATTGGGGTGATGAACAGTCTGCTGTTTGAAAAACATTTATCATATACTTGGGCTTCCTAAAAATCTAGAATGAAATTAAAAAATCACAAGGTCAAAAATGAAAATATGTCATCCCTTTGTAATCAGGAAGGATATTTATAAACATGAACACTTCCTTAATCATGCTTCCAGCTGATTCAAAAAAAAACCCAACCAAGAAATGTGATAGGAAGTTAATGCTGGAAAAAAATTACCTCCAAGGATACATATATGTAAAAATATATTTCAGCCTGCTGTCATTTAAATTTGATTTTATTTCAAGCATGGATAAACAAGGTCAACACCTTAAGCTCTGACTCTGGTTTCTTGGTCTCAAACAATCTTCAAAATAATTCCCTGCATTTTGGACTTACAAAACATTTCTTTTAGTAATAGGAGACAATGGACAACTCAGAGATTAAGTGATACAAGTTTTTTCAGTTATATAGGAAAAAATAGTGATGATTACGAGGATGAGGTTTGAACACATAAACTGTTATTTTATTTCTTTTACTAAAGAAAACTTTAAGGTCCATTTCAGCATTCAGGTGGCTAAAAAATCAAAGTATCTTCTTCAACCCTATCCAGCAGTCCAGGCTAACACATGGTCTTAAAGTTTGTTTGGCTTGTGTTTGATCAAAGATGGAACCGTCTTTATTTCTGTTGTGGTCCCACAGCACTGACATCATTAGGGAAGACAGAAACTTCTCCTTTCTTTTTCTTCCCTAATGATGTCAGTGCTGTGAAACCACAACAGAAATAAAGACGGTCCCTACTGAAAGGCAGCCACTTGCATATCTTTTAACTTCATTCTTTGTATTTCCAAATTATTCGGAACAGCTGAAGCTATGCTACACTTGGGATTTAAGGCTAAAGGAAACAATAAAAATCAAACATGATGCTTCCAAATCCTAAAAGCTAAAAGAAGCTAGAAGAAGCTAAAAGACGGGTAGTGTGGTAGCAGGGGATTTGCACTTACAGAGCTAAAAAACACGTGAGTGAAGAGAACATAGGCAGATTGGGGCTGGAGAGAAAAAGCTCTGTTTCTGCACGGGTTTCTCTGCCACCAGAGGAGACATTGCACTATGCCATGTTGTATGATGCATATGCATGTATATATACATAAGCAAATTAGTCACACATAAATAAACTCATTCATATATCATGTTGGGCTGGTGAGGGAAGCTGAGGGAGAGCTTTGCATTAATGAAAGTCCGTATTTTGCTTCTGTGCAGTTACCAGCTGGAAGCTGATGATCTCTATAATTTTTTGAACCAACTGCAAAAGACCCACAAAATTTCCCCTCAGGCCTTTTGAGATAGGATTTCAAGAGACAGGTTTTTCTTTTTGAAAAGCCTTAATGTTCCTTTTTGACTGGTAAGAGGCAGAGTGAATGAAAGGGCCCAAAATTCTTGCTCCTGAAGTGATCCATTTAGTTCAATACCCAGCCTCTCCATCCCTGTAGTGAATTGTTGTTTAGAAAGGCATCTTTCAGCTGCTGCAGATGTGCGCTCTGTCAATTATCAGCCTTAAATGGTTGAGTTTACACATTTTTGTCTCCAGCAAATTCTACTATAAACTTCTTTACCTCTTCCTTAATGGCTTCCTAATGTATCTTAGTGAAAGATGGATATCCCATACTCTCTTTTAAACACCTCATTCCTTAGATATTTTATCTTGACAGTTCTGCCTTCCACAGCTGGCAATCTCCCAAACACAGAAGCACGTTTTTGTCTCCTGTAGGCCTACCATGACTAAACGTTATCATGGCAATTTTATACTCAAGGTTATCGTCGTGCGGCACCGCAACTGCCACTCGTCATCTTCTTCCACAGAGCAAAGGGACGGCAGTGGAACAGAGAGATTTGTAATGCTGCAGCACAAACCCCAAGATACTTGATACCAAGATGCTTGGATAGTCAGGATCAAATTAGCACACATTAAACAGCTCACCCCAGGCTGGCTCACTAACATAAAGCAATGGCTGATGGGTGCCAAGCCAGATGTTCCAGATGGGCACTCTGTGCAAGTGCACGCCACATCAGGTACTTTTCAGTGCTCACAGAGGGGCTGGTAACCTCCACATTTACCTTCTTCCTGAGAGAAAATAGTTGCCATTCTTGGTTCACACAAAGCAGTAATTAAAGAAATACTTCAAAAAAGATGTGTACTACACTTAGCATCCAGAGGAGTAACACATCTCTCTGACTATTCCATGTGGCTGAATTTGCTTTAATTTTGCAAAAATTAGGAGAGTGGTATGAAAATCCCCCGGCAGTTCCAGTTACCAGAGTTTTATACAGAATAATTTCTGTACATGCTTTAAAATGTGTGCCTAAAGCAATGCACACTAGCATGCACTGTGTTATGATGCCCAGTGTGACCTTATTGACGACATGCTAAGCCTGATCATTTTAACTTAAGATTCTCTAGATATTTGAAGAACAACTTGTTTTTGAGGTGTTTCTTGGCTGTTTTTTGTTAGTTTCTTTTTTTTTTTAAATTTTCTAAGTGGTTATTATAAAATCAATACTTTTTAGTATTTTGAGAGTGATATATGGTACTTGCTAAAGCTTGCACTTTGCCATTTCTCCCCCATAGCAGCATGTCTCAGGTAGCACCTCAAAATCAGGTAGCAACTCTTTATCTCTATTTTTAAGTAAACCAAACAGAAACAAAAATGTGTTTATGAAAAGTGTTATAAATGTACATTTCAAAATCCTATACTAGATGAAAAATAATATAAGAAAGCAAAAGTGTGGCGCTACAAAAATGTAATTCACACCCATAATGGGTCTGCTGGCCCTGCTGGCCCATAATAAAAGGTATGAGTCTAAGAGGGGGAGAACATTGAAATCAGTGCTGCTCAGGGAGATGTGCTTCAGCTCTGAAATGCTGACACTTCAGAAAGACTTCATTTTTCCTCATCAGTGCCAAGCTTTAAAGTTTCCAATTTTGGCTTTTATCAAGAAATCAAATCATCACCCATTTTTTTCAAAAGGCCAGCATTTCTAAAGAAGACCTCATGATTTTGTGTCCTCCACTGGAAAAAAATACTAGAAATTTCTTGAGTTTATCTTTCCACACGTCTGTTGTTGAGAGGAGGGGTAATGCAGCCAGCTCATACCTACATGGGTAGCCTAGACTATAATGGTACATTCATAAGGAAATTGAACCTCAGTAAGAATCCTCATCCTCTGACCATGCTGTCTGACAAAGGTGAGCAGTTTCACAAACATATACGAGTTGGATATATTACCAAGCTTAATGAAAATACACTCAAAATACACTGCTGACAATTTCGTATGAGCTTAGGGCAGTGCAAATGCTTCTCTTCCCTCAGAGAGAATATATATAATTGCACCACTGGTAAAATTAAAAAAAAAAAAAAATTTGTACGTATTTGTGTATATTTGAGAAAAAAAATTGCTATTTTCCCCTGAAGGAAATAAATATATTTTTGAATAAATGCTGCATTAAAGCAGCTGGAAGTTTCGGAAAGCTTATCTTCTTAAAAATCCTAAATCCCGAGCTTTCAGCATCCAAGGCACATGTGTTTCAGGCATTATTTAAGAACAACCATTCTGCAGATTTTAAATCAGGTACAAAGATAAAGGGGAAACTATTCCTGCTTTTGCAATATTTATCACTTTCTCTGAAAAGCGTGGCTGCAAATGACAGAGTCCAGTTTCATATGTCTTCATGCTGGGCATCCCATTAAGGATCAGGCTGCAGCCCCCAATTTGCATGGCAGAGCAATGGGAGAGCATGCCAAGCAGTTTGGTTTTAAAAAGCCAGATCATAGGCTGCTTGTGGAAAAAAACACCTCCCCCACCTTGCCAAAGAAAGAAATTCAGCAGCCTGGGGATGGAGAATGGATCAATTGCCAGAAATTAGGCTGCCAACTCGCTTCCCCATGTTCTTTCTCATTATTGCTCAAATAACCATTTGTACTCACACCAGATGCTTGTTAATCAAGGCCAATTAGTCTGCTTTGCTCAGAAAATTTCCAACCGGCAAGACAAATAGTTCAAATAGCACAGAGGTCAACCAAAGCCGGGGTGCCGGTGACAGTTTCATGTGTGTTTAGCCAAATAGAAAGCAGACATGGCAAGGGCACGCATGTACAGTTCCCACGTGTATTGCATTGTATATTTACCCCAGGGTAACACGTGAGGCTTGCTCGGGTCGGGCAGAAAGCTCAGACAGCAATTCAGCTGCTTCAGGTGCTTGTCTGCATGTTGATTTAGACTAATATCCTATGCTGATTTCCTAATCTAAGTTGCCCAAAATGTCAAGGTAAATAAGGCTTAAGGGCAATAATATTAAACAAGATCTTCAGGGGTCCTTTCCCAGCTGGGTACGCTGAGAGCCAGGTCAGCCCAGCCACTGCAGCCAGCCATCCATCTGCATCCTGTCTGGGGATTTCTCTCTCCCCCTCTTTGCAATCCCATGGCAACCATCCAACAACCTGACAGCTTTAAATCTTCTCCGGCATATGTCAAAGCAGGTTGAGAAGCCAGCAGGCTTGCTGTACAGCTCAGGCTTTCTAAAATTTGTTTTTTAAGTGACATATGGTAACAGAAAGTAATGTGATCAGGTGATATCGCTTTGCAAATATCATGGCAAGAGGGGGCAAGGAAACACAACAAGAATCCCCAACATCAGACAAGAGGGGAATGTAGTCTGGATTGTGCAAAGGTCTGCAGCATGTCCCAAAATTTTCTACTTCCTAAACGCTCTCTTTCTGGAGGTCTAGATATGAGAAAAGGAAGGGTGGGGATTTACTACAGCATTTCTTATTTCCTACCTGTTATAAGACTGTGGTACTGAAAAGTTTCTGTTGGGGGGAGCTTTGCAAACACAGACATAAAGCACATCCAACATTATTCCTGTTTTTATTTGAAATTGCCAATAATAAGAGTAATTTTCTCAGGATTTACTGTGAGTTTCAATTTCATACACTCACAATATATTCATGCTTGAAAATTACTTCTGACTGATAAAAGGATGTTAATACCTTATTTTATCACCCCGTGCATTTTCTATTCCATTAAATCAGTAGAGCTATACATGACAATCTCAGTTAATTCCAATATAACTCACAGGTATTTAGTAATTTCTTTTGGTTGATGTAAGCTCATTAATGCACCTTTGTTTTGGCCCACGGCTCCCTCTCTCGCTTTGCAGAGAGATTGGACTCAGTGTTTACGTCTGTGTACTTTCATGCCCCTATTTTCAACACAGCAAAAAATTTCTTTCCTAAGCAGACCAGGACCACCCAAAGTAATTTCATTCAAGAACTGGGATGTCTTCAAACATCAGTGGCCCCTCAAGATAAAAGGTCAGCATGTTAATTCACCACAGCCCAGATCCCAAATCTCTCCCTTTCTAGAAATGAAAGGCATTTTTAAGAAGACCTCCTGTGCGTGAAGTTGTTTGCATTTTTGTCCAATGGGATTGTTTGGACAGGGTTGTCAGAGACTTTCTGAGGACAGAGAACACAAAACAAAGACATGTTGCCCTGCTGCTCTCTGGGGCTGCCAGGGTTTTGCTCCTGCTCTGGTGCACACACAGGCACTGGATGTCATGTGGAGCACTCCCAGGGATGCAGAAGTGTCCAGGTGAATTGTTATCCCCACGTGGCTCAAACCCTCATGTTCCAAGGGCAGTTTCTGATGGCATTGCAGAGAGCCGACACCCAGGGATGATCCTGCAGCAGAATCAACCTCAACAGGGTGGTGGGACCAGGGGGAAGGGCTGTAGGTTGTGTGTTGCCATCCCCACTCTGTCCTCATGGGGATGTCCCAGGGAAGTGGCCTGATCTGAGAGATGCTGGCAATGCCGCAGGGCACCGGCTGGGAGCAAGGCAATGTTCCTCCCTCCTATCCCGTGCCAGCCAAACCCCAGCCCCAGACGTGGGCAGCGGCAAAACCGAGCAGATGGAGAGGAATAAAAATGTATTGTGCCTATAATGCTGATTTATCGGTTTGTTCAAGGAAAAGGAATGAATATTCAGAAGTGGCTGGTAAAGGTGTTGGCCCTGCCACAGCGCACAAACACCTTTGCACAAATCAGCATTTATGAATGGACTCGCCCCAGGGAAGCTGGTGGTGAAGCAACTCTGATGTCTCAGTATGGGTGAAAAGTGAAGTATTTGTAGATTAGTTCGTGAAATATATCTTGTAAAGCATAGATATTCATGTCTATAACAACTCTGTTAGAGATAAGAGTCCATATGTTGCAAGATGTAAATAATCCTTTCCAAAATTCAACATGTATCAATGTAAAACATGAACACTTGAGTGCTCATTGAAGATGACTTTTAGAAGATTTATCTAAGCTGTTTTTTTCCTCATCATACTCTTTGAGTGCCATAGCATTGAATCTTAAATTACTATGTGCATTGCAAAATTCTTGGGGTTTTATTCCATTTCCTTTTTTTTCCTTTACTTTTGAGATTCCAGCTGTAAAAATCTTACATCTAATCAAGAGTTTATCATCAAATGCTTCCCAGAAACTGGGCTGAGGCACAAATTAATTGCTCAGCATTGCAAGAAATGTGCCTGACTTATTTTGCACCCCACTTTTCTAAAAGCTGATAGTTTCAATGTTTGTAAAATTAGTAAGTTCAAAAAGATAACATGTACAAAGAGATGTACTAGTTTTCAAATCCATATGAGGACACATAAGACTTAAAATATCTGCTTTATAATTTCCCAGGTATTTCATTTGTGAACTGCAGTTTTTCCATGAAATAAATGTAAAGCCTATTCATAGAATTAGAAATAATTGTAATCTTAGTGAGAGAGAGACGAAAAGAGAAGTGAATTACATCCAACCTCCCTTAAAGGTTGGGAGACTGTAATTTAATCTTGTGATCTGATGAACCAAGACAAATGAGGCAATTGGCAAACAGGTATTTTAATCAAAATACCTTTAAAAAACCACACAAATAACAAACACATGCCAGATCTGAAAGATATATTCATTTCAAAGTGCTGATTTAAGAAAATCTGGCCAGTATGTAACTGACTGAATTACCTCCATATTTCTGTACATCATGTGCATAGTATTTTCAATTTTAGATCAAGAACATTGCCTTTAAAAATGGCAAAGGCAATATCCCAGCATAGTCACAGCAGAAAGACAGTCTCTGTTACATGCCAGAGTCATTAACCAAATAATTTTTTCATGGCTGTAAATTAACCCCTGCAAGCTTTTGCTTTCAGCAGCTGCTGCATATTAAAAATCTTCCTTGATTTGACTAAGCCTTTGAATAGTTTCATTCTGTAACAGGCAAATTTCTATGTCGAGCTTGTAGTCAGCATTTTACGAAACAGTTCCTATTGTTATGAAAATGTTTCTCTGCCTTTTTGTTATGTGCTTTTCTTTCTGAAGCCGGCTGTTGCTGTCTTTGCGTTTTTCTGTTCAAAGGTCAGGTCAAAGGTACTGAATGGTTGACCATGGCTATGTGGAGTGTAAGTGAACCCAAGAATGGCCTTTCTGATTGATCATCTATTGAAACAGTGAGAGTGTTATGCCTTTGGATTAAAACGTAACCCAGGGCGCTGGAAAGCTGGAGCTGCTGGCTGTTTGTGAAATATGCATAGAGAACTTTCTATTGCTCACAGTGTTTGATGTGGATCTGAAATTCCATGCAAACCTTCCAGGTCTTCTTCCCATAACCTCTGTGAATGTCTTTCCCTTTGCTTCACATCTCATTATAAAATGATGTCTGTAATGCACTACACTGGCAAGGAGTTACTGTATCTGCACGAAGAAGGAGTTACATGTGAAATGCTCTTTTCAACACTACCTCCTAATTTAAGGCAATTAAGAATAAAACCTGGCAACCTCAAACCTTCCTCCTAACCAGGGCTTTACTGAAGAGATTGGCTGGAATCTGGTTTGAAAGCTTAATACATTTTTGTAGGCATGACATGATATTCTTTATAGAAACTTGTCTTTGTCAAAAATAAATCTATTTTGCATTTCATGCATGTGACAGTAGCTGCTCTTAATTTTTGCTCTTGAGTTTTAATGTAGTACATTGCAGCAGTTGTACAACAAAGAGAAAATTTGATATAACCTGAGAACATGAAGCAGAATAAAGATCACTGCTAATGTTCACTCCCACCTTCTGCTGTGTCATTACTTCTGCAGTTAAGTAGTTGTAAAATAGCATCTGTGACACCAGTACCTGTGCTTGTGCATTACAATATCACTTAATGAGACCTTCTTTGGTGTAGCAACTGCTGTTTTGAACAGTTTCTTTTACTTTTGAAGACAGAGCAGGGACAGCATCATTTTCAAATTATTTATTTCAAAAGCTAAAAGTGTCTCCAGCCAATTCCAAGCAGCTGGGTCTGGGACTCAGTGAGCTAATGGGACATTCCTCACAGAATCCGCTGACATTTCGTTGCAACAGCCAAGATGACAACCCAAACCCTACATGCCATCTACTGAATATTAAAACAAAATAGGATGGATCCCTGGAAAGCAAGGGAGCACTGTCTCTCCTCTTGACGCCAAACTATGAAAAATACCGAGTCTTTAATACTTTCATCTCATTGCCTAGATGCCAGCTTTACTGGTGCGAGGCTTCAGAGTCGTGGCTTGACAATCTCAGTTGCTGAGCCACAGTGGGATTTTAGGACCTGCCACAGCAGGTCTCCAAACCCTCTGAAAAATTATTTTGCTAGCCCTTATTTATTGCATTGCAGAGCCCCTATAACAAGGCAAAAGGCATGACACATCATTCTGGTTTATTGTCATTTTAAATTGTCGCTTCTCACTAAACAGGAGGATATATACAACAGAGAACACTGTAGGATTGCGCTGCGTATGTTTGTGAACAGCAAGAACATCTCTGAATGGTAACTAGCATGATAAAGGCTTCATAATGATTTAAAGATCACTCTTCTACCTGAGCAGGTCATGACCACACCTTGGAGTGGTATCTACAAGTTATCACTTGCTTCCAATCAGATCCTGGAACCAGATCCTGGCATCAGCTCCAACCAGCCATTTACTTCTTTTCCAAACAAGCTCTCTCATCAAAAAATACGTGCCATTCATTGGTCCATGTGACAATTAGGAACCAGGAGGGCCTCAGTGACCCACAGTTCTGTAACTGATTTCTTGGTACTCCAAGGACGCAAGGGATGTCATTTTGACAGTAAACAACACTTTTAACTTGAGAAAGTCTTTGGATTAAGAACAAGCTGTGAATTTGGTGTTCATTACTTTTAGATCAGAACAGATCACTATGACTTGACCTTTGATTTTATCTGTGTTGCTGCAGCTGGGAGCAAAGTAGCAACGTAGTTTTTAATTAGAAGACCATAATCTCAGAGAGAAAAGGACATTGCCAGCTGCAATCTAGGCCTGCCAAGTGATCTGAGTTTGAAAAAGCCTGTGAGTATGAATGTTATTGCCTGCAAGGGGTACAGCAAACAGAGTACATTATGCTATGCAGTTCCTTATCTGACATTCTTCTGGACACACTGTGGCATAATTCTGTGCCTTAATATTCTTAGTTGCTTATGAGAAAAGGGCAAAGAAAAGCCTTTCTCAGCTTCCTTGAGACTGACAGACTCCTAGCATTAGAGTCTCATTTGCCCTGGCTAAACATAAATTGCCCCATTACACTGCACCTCCTCTGCCCTCTGGGAGTGGATTAAGTAACTTCAGCCAGGTTATGGCACAAGTTATGACACAAATAATGTCCTTCTTACACAGGCCCTGTATGTGCATGTGCAGTCATTAGGGCAGGTGTGGCCCCATTATCTGGATGATATCTGCCTACATCATTAGAGACAACCCTGAGAAAGACTGCACTGCAGCCCTCCCTGCCCCGAGTGTAACAGTTCAGGCAGCCCAATGTGTTCCCCAGATGTGCTCACCAGGAGCAGACGCTGTGCAAAAGCCCTGCTCAGCCTGGGCTGCGCAGCCCTAGAGGGGACTAATGGCGTGGTTTCACTTAAGCATGTGCTCAAACACTTTCCTGGGCAGGGGCCAGAACTATCCATGTCCTGCTGGACTGACTTAAACCCACATGGCTCCAAAGACATTTGCAAGAGTTCTGCAGAGGTAAATCAAACCCGTAGACTTGGATACAAAGTGAGCTCCGTTTTCCTCACACCATCCAGATGTATCCCATAGAAGAAATTGAAATTTACGGGATTTTCCACTGATGGCTTTTTGCCCAGCCCAGCCCTTCTGTGGCTGTGGTTAAAGCTGGACCCCAAAACTCTGGCAGGCTGTCATTCCCTCAGAATGTGCAGTTTCATCAAAGACAAAATGTTTTGCAAAACTGATCTGATTTGGCCAAAATAAGGTTTTGGAGGAGAAATGGTAAATATTTGTTTCCTATGTTTTCAATATTTTAAATAAAATTTTTGATGTCTCAATTAAAAAAAAAATCGAAGGACGTGGGCTCTAAGTTATAAATATTGCTATTCAAAAGACAGAATGTTGATTCCATGATAAACATAGCCGCTTCGGGGTAAGAGGAGAATCTCTTTCAGCATGACAGATCCAGTAATCCAATTTACCTATAGAAAATTAGGCAGTGTTTCATCTAGGTATAACTTCATCATTTTGTTACATATACTCAGAGAGCCTGAGAGAATATGTCCTTTATGCAGCCGACTGACTCACTCACTCAGCAGTGAGGGTTTGGTTGATTCCTGGTGCCCTCTCACCTCTGTCTGGAGAAAACTCTTTCAGACACAGACCCTGGGAGTCCTGATAGCTCTAGGATAAAACAACGTTTCAACAGCATCCAGAGACTCAATGCAGACCTGAAGGAGGGTCCCTGGTGTTTCTAAAAAGGGATGAACACCCCAAGGGCTCCTGTCCTGTGTTGAAAGAAGCTGCAGAGCAAAGGAACTTGGCAATTTGCTGACTGGAGTCAGCTTAAAAAGTAACACCAAGCTAAGGATATGGGAAGACTCAGTGTCCCATCAGCCATGCCAACAAGCCACACACAGACCAGGCAAACAGAGCCCATAGCAGAGTGTACTCTCCCAGTGACAGCTGTTTGGGACACAGCTTGCTTTAACAAGCCTGTGCTTCATCACAAAGCTCTCACCTAGCACTAACTACATCTCAAGAGAAGAAAAAAGGAATTAAGATTATTAACCTACCTGCAAATATTGTTTTGTTTTGCTTTTCTCTTATTTCTAAGACAACTATTTGGGGGCAAAGGAGGAGGCAATTGCAATTTGAGCCGAAGATAAAGGTCAGTCTCAAAATCCTTTGCCAAATGGACCTGCTGCCCTAAACACAGCTTTAACCACAGTAGGACAATGTTCCCTATTGTACCTTAGTGGGAGATCTCTGTTGGCTCGAACAAAATAGATTCTCCTCAAAGAATGAAATGAGATGACAGTGTTGATATTGTCTTTGAATGACCTCCAAAAGAAAACAAGGAAGTGCGTACCAAACTTGATTTGAAATGTACTGGTTGTACTGACTGTGGAAAAAAATAATCAGATGAAATATTCTGATTATACAATTCACCAATATAGAGTGAAATGGCAAATAGGAAATACATACAAACATCCTTATCCACAGGTTTATATGGTCTTTTCAATTTTCATAAAGCATAGAAGACAATGAATTGCAGGGCATTTGAAGTGTACAGAAATATTTCTGCAAATCTCAAAGTAGTGAAATGTTATAAAAGCCCAATTTAATAGGGTAAGAATTGCTTTTCCTTTTCAAATTGGTGTAACTTAATCATCTTGCCATGATTATTTTTAACTAGCATTTTGCTGTCAGACATTTAATTCTTTTCTCTGTGTTGAAATCTTTTCAGGCTATTACCTTTATCATATTATATCTGAATTTTTTTAAACAAGTGTCTTTAAAGGTTGGTGTTGCTGCAGACTTTCCTTTTTCAAAGCCTAGCCAGATCTGGGCACTGATCAAATGGTTCAATAGTGTCTTCTCTTGACTTTTCATTTCCCCCAAGGGAAAAAGAAAGTCTGCCTTTGGGAACAAAAGGACAGTTCATCAGAGCTGTGAATTCAAACGCTATCCAGAAACTTCAGGAATAAAATCACACTTTGTGAGATACATCTGTAAAAACGTGAAGCTTTTTTTTTTTGCCTGCTTTTTTTTTTTTTTGAACCCAAGGAATTCTTTCCTAAGAAAAGACTTTTTGACTGACTGTCATTTTTATCACTGCATATTTTTTCCATTCTTGGATCATTTCTATCACCACATGCCAGAAGAGCACAGCCTATTTTCAAACATCTTTCCTTCCCTTGATGACTCAGGTGTGAGACTACAGGGCAAAGGGCTGTTTACCTCAACAACTCCCAGCTATAAGAATAATAAGAGTGATGATAAAGATAAGATGAGGTAAACTAAGTATAACAGGTCTCCCAGACAAAAACTTCTGAAAATACAAATAAAAGGCGAAAAGTCATCTTTTAATTAGCAGGAGGGTACAAAATGTGACTAATGTAATTTCCAGATTGCAGTAGGAAATTAGTGTCTTCTGAAGCCTGCTACTCCATATACAGCTGAAATCAAACCTGATCTCAAAGGGCTGCCTGACAAGGTCCTTGCATTGTCACAGGTTTCGTGACAGGGTTCAGAGCAAGCCTGAATGACAGGAAGGGATGCTCCTATCCTCGTGTGTGTACCAGCAGCCCATGGCTCCCAGGCAGAGTGAAGGCAGGGCTGCATTGGGATGCAGGGCTGCAGTGGGAGGCAGGGCTGGAGTGGGATGCACGGCTGCATGGGAGTGCAGTGCTCCTGGCTTTCCAACAGGCAATCATGTTTGCAGAGCTCTTGGTGGAGCCTCCCTAAAGCCACAGACACCTTGAGCCCCATCTCCTGATGCAAGGGCAGGGACCACCTCCCTGCCCCTCTGCACCCGTGTATGCCAGTATGTGCCCTCTTATTATGGGTTGGTTTCCCGCATATCTGTAGAAGAGTTCATTCCAGAACCATCCTATGCAAATAGCTGCTGCACAGGGAACTTTGAAACCTAATGGTTACAGCAGAGATCTGGGCATTTCCAAAGGCAGGGGAGTCACAACATTTGGGATGGGTGGCTGATGCATGATCGTTCCCCCAAAGAGCATATTCTCCTGCTTTGCTCCCTGGAGATATGGTGGCAGAGACATTTTGTTATAGCTGAAAACGTATCTATCTGAGCTTTCCTTCAGACTGGTCTTGACAGTCACTCCCTCTTGAGCCAGCTCCAAGAGGCACCTATTTAGTCAAGCTGAAAAGTCAAATGTACCCTAGCATGATTCCCACCTCATCAATCCAACATGACCCATTGGATCACATACATGCTGACGTGCCAGTAAAAGCAGAAGCACCAAGATAGAAAACAAAACACTTACTGTTATTACTTTATGAATTTGTACATTTTGTGATCAGACACAAGCCAAATAAAGCACCATCACAAGGAATTTACATTCAAAGAAGAAACACTTCAGTAGATGAAAGCTTAGCTTGAGACAGTAAGGTGGGGAGGAATAATTGAATCTGTTTCTCCAGACTAGACAAGCTTGCGTGGAGAGCAGGATAATCAACAAGGTGCCTACATCCATAGCTGTTAGTCTGAGTCATATGGGAGCATAGACTGAGTCTGAGGAGAGCAGATCTGCAGACCTGACATGCAGAGAACAGGAGCACTACATTCAAGTCCTTTCAATGGATGTCCCCCTCCTCATCCATTTCGACATCTACTTCTGGTAGGGAAGAGATGACTCAGTTACTGCCTAAAGCATGAGTAATATAGTGCTCAGTGCTAGTCTGTATTTTCTTGTCTATCAGCACCATTGGCAATATTTCTGCTACCAGAAGGGATTTTATGTTATCTCTGTCCTGTTTGCTGACAGCACATATTCCTGTGTTTTCTCTATACTGTGGTGCCTAAATGGATTAATACTTTGTGACACAAATTGATCAAGCCCTGTTGGAGCCCCGAGCTTCCAATACCTCTTCTAAAGAATCCCATACACAAGTCATGCTGGAATCACATAACTCTGAACGTGTAAGAGGTTCTTCAACAGAAAAATCATGATTTAGAACACAAACCCTTGTCTTTCTCTTGAATTTAAACATGCATTTGCTGATTTCAAAAGAGATGAATGCTTCCAAGGTCTGATCAGGAAGATTCAGGGTTAAAAGCTACAGCAAGTGGAAATTGTGCAGGCTGCCAATTATTTCCAGCTGAGATTCCTGTGTCAGAGAAAAGGCAGGCTGGTAGGCAAATAGGGATTGGTGTATTTGGAAGAGGGAGAAGGTTTTGGTTCCCAGGAGCTGGTGATTAGTCTAATATCTGTTTGGACTCAGGTTTGAGCTGAGTCTGCCAGAAAAAGGGGAAGACAGTTTGAGCAAACTATCCTGAAATGCATCTCAGAAACCTTGGGGAATATTTTTCTGAGCTTTGTAGCACTAGTATAGTGCTCTTGGGAGGTTAGAGATTGGTTGAATAACCTGCTCACATGTTAACTGAGAGCATTAGGCTGATTTGTCTGAGAGACCTTATAGAGAGGGAAAATAAGAAAATTGCTTGTCAAAGAACTGATGAAGTTGGTCAGTTCTGGGCCTGATTTCAGCTGTTAGACTGTGTCATGACAGGGAAAACAGTTTCTGGGATGTCAAAGAAATACCTTGGTATTTTTATTATTTGTGAATATTTACTTGCTGTGTCCTTCAGTCTAGACCCTTTTCCTTATGCCCCTTGTACACACAGAGTTAGGATCTTTCCAAGACTGTCTGTAAGAGGTAGAAATGAGCTCACTGCCAGGGCTCACTTCACAATGGGAAAGTGCTTCCCTGCCATGCAGAATAGCAGAGGAAGAATCACAGGTGCCAGGTGCTAATGTGTTCACCATTTCTGTCCCTAGAGCTTCCCTTCTTTCAGCTGGCATAGATTAAGTAGAAGGTGAGCAGCAATGACCTTCAAAACCAGAGATCCTATCCATCCCCAGGAAGTGTCCTACACTGGCACTTGCAAATCCCTACAGTTCTCAGATACAAGTCTTTATTCTCTCAGTAACATGACTGAAAATACAGTGGCCCACATTTTCGTATGTGCTTAATTAATGTAGTTATTTCAGTCATCTTCTCAGAATAAGTTATCCATCACATTATCGACCCATGGAAAACTCTCACTGACACAAACCTCTCATAAGCATACCTGTAGATCACTTAATGTTAGCCTGGTGTAGAAGCACTCATGAGACAGGCCCAAAGCTGCAACTGCTCTATGGAGAGGTGCTGCTGCTGCTATTCAGAGCAAACTGGTAAAGCTGGCGTGTCATTTTCAAATCACTGGCTGACACAAGAAATGTCACAAAATAACTTTCTGAACACAGAACTAAATTCAGTGTTATCCTAAAGACTGGCCATATTCTTCAAAGGGACAAATGGAAATTTTCACAATTATCCTCTGACAATTTACATCTATCCAAAGTGACATTTGCCATCTCATGGCAGCAAGATTCTGAACTGCTCCTCAGCCATGTAAAACAGCTCTTCTCTGTGAAAGACAGCTATGAGCATGCTAAAATGTTTCATGTATTTAAGTGCAGCATTAGTGAGATGTAGTGGTAGATTCAGGCACTCTGAGGTAAATAGCATGGATTGCCAATCCCATTACTTTCAAACCAGCTGACTTGTCAGAAAAAACTCCTCCTTGTAGCTGCTTGGTCTTTTAATGTCTTCCTTCCTTCTCCTCATCACTATAAACATAACTAAAAAGATTTCATATACATTCTTGTAGTCTAAATCGCAAAATCTCATGCTGTGGCACAGTAGAAAACCTGAATTTTACAGGAAGTCCATTGTTTTAGTGTTTTATTTTTTTGCATTGTTTCTGCAAGTCTCTGAGCACAGAAAAAGAAAGGAGCAAACAAAAAGAATGGATCTCTGGAGGTAATATGGAACTGAGCACAGAAATAAAAATTCTTTCAATTCAGACAGATTCAAGACTCTGGGACTGAAGCTGTATGTCATGTAGCTTGCCAGAAAAGTGAATAATCTGAGATATTGATAGGTAACCTGAAAGAAAAGGAAATCATAGAGGAAGTTTTGTTGCTGTTGGAATTTCTGAGAACCAGAGAGTCTCCACATACACATAAATGTTGTAGGCTTGCACAGTCCCACTGAAGTCAAATACTTTGTGTTTGAAGTTAAAACAATGCTTTCCTGCCTTAGTGGATGGAGGCCAGTGAGCTCCACACTTTCCCAAACAATCTTGAAGCAGTTTTCTCCTCTAATTCAGTTCCCTTGGCATAAGAAAAAGCTCTCATAGGTTGTCATCTCTGCTTAGCAGAGGCTTCTTTCATGGATAATACGATGTTGAAGAAGAGATGAGTTGTCCTAGGAATACCTCAATACAATGAAGTTAATATGATGAGAGGAGACAGCCCTGATCTGAGGAGAGACACAACTGCCTCCACCCAGACTCTAGTGGCGAAAGAAGATAGTGCCTGCGTGTTAAGGCACATTAGGCAATGAGTCATCTCTGGCAGAGAATTAATTTTTTTTTGAACTACAAGGTCAAGAGGCTCCCCAGGTCCACAGAAAACAAACAAGACTCATATCACTTAAGTTTGTAGGCAAGGCAAAAAGGCAAATAAGACTTTCCACAAATAGACTAAGATGAGGGATTTAGTCTGCAATGCTGCATGTAGGAAATGGGTTCCCATACCTCCTCCAAGCTCCTTCCTTATGTTACAGCAACATTTAGGATTAATTGTTCACAACCCATAGGAAAGATGGAGAAAAAATTATTCCAATAACACCAAGAAGAATTTTGAACAAACAGCACAGAAAAGAAAGTCTAACCCATCTAACCAAGGCTGTCAGGCCATTACTGCCCATGTTTGCTTTCCACTGCACCATTAAATGGATGGCAAAATGCAGCCTGAAGTCTGCCCTGGGACTAGAGTCACTGCATGCAGGTCTAAGTGGGTTATTTGTCCATCCTCTCTGCATCCCTGCTGACCATCACAATCGGGTTTCCATAATGACATCAGCACAGCTGCAGCACCTGCCTGTTTGCCTGATGCTGTTACCAGAAATGGCATTGTTATCGCAGTGTGAAAAGTAATAATTCTGTTCTCACCTCTTAAAGGGTTTGCATATGAGGACGTCAGAGCCTTGTTCTCTTTGGGATCAGACTGTCAAGGAGCAACCTCCAGCAGCCTGGTGGAAAGCCAGAGGGGTTCTAAAGGAGCAGTCCCTGGTATGACCAGAGCTTGGTGTAACAGCAACTCCATTCCAGCTCCCCAAAACACTGGTTTAGAAGCAGCCCATCTGATCTCACCTGATGTAGCAATTCTGCAGTACATAAAAGATGTGTTGTTCTTATTACTGTACACAGAAATTTATTCAGTGCTGGACTAGGCCCCATTCACTGAGGTTATCCTGCCACCAGCTTCATATTCTTGTAGCCCCTCTCAATTTTAATTGCTTCAACTGAATAGGACAAGAAAAGGGAAATTATGGTTCTGCTCTCCATTTGACTGGAGCAGTGATCATTGCATTAAGAAAAAGGGAAATCACACCTCTCAGTTTGGCTTTTCTTGTACTCTTTGTGTCTTTCATCTGTATGTGCAATATATATGTGTGTGTATATATATATATATATATATATATATATGCTAGTTTGTTACTTCTCAAGCAATCAGAACTGTGTCCAGATGTGTGGCAGAGAAAAAAAGCTGAGGAATTCTACCCAGAGGAGCATACTAATTTTATGATGGCACAGCACATGCTGTGTACGCCTGTTCACAGGGTTTTTATTACTTGTCCTACCTACAAAACTGCAAGTTTCCTTTCCCAAACCCTAGCCCTTAGAGAACTTGAGGCACATAGTTAAGAAGTCAGATGCTGAAAAACCCAACGTAAATGTAAATCCAATGTCTTAGCTGTAGATGCTTATAACAACATAAGAAAATCTCTCTCAGCCAGAAAAATTTTCATTTTGTTCAGCTTCACTGCTTTTTATGCACAGGAGTTCTCTTAATGAATTCACAGTTTTGAAAAATGAGACTATTCTTTCTCTGTGGTTGGATGGACTTTCCTCCAGAGTCAGCTAAGCAAAGATCTTCAGATAACCAAACTGAGTTTTCTTTTTCTGCTCTGTAATGACTTTGGCCTGAAGTGCTTACAGGGAAAAGAAAAATCTGTCAGGTGATAGTCTTAAATCAGGGAGAGGAGAAAACCAAGAGGAAGGAGCCATTAAAAAGTATGCAGGATCCACAGCAGCTTGTTCTGGTAAAGTGCAGCTGGCCATCCCCTCAGAACCCACTGAGCCTCTCCTGGGCTCAAGTGTCTGCATTAATCAGGTACTCCTGGTATAAAGCTTAAAACTGCATAACGTATTCTTTTTGTACCACCCAACAGTAAATAAAGTAGGGCAAGCTTATTCTAAACTTATTCATGATCAGTTTTTCTTGCTTAAGTTTCCCATTTTTTAATACATTCAGCCTGATTCTGCTGCTCCTTCCCCTTGCTCCAAGTACGACTGTGACATCAAAGGCCTTGAAGTTGCAAAGTCCAAGATGGCAAACAAGATGGCAACCAAGCCTATGTTCTCCTGGGATAAAATTTCAGTTCCAATGATGTCAGGACTTCAAAAGACAGAATTTACCATGCAGCCAGTTTAAACCCCGTTTCTTTCTCTAATGTAAACCCTGACTTATACATATATATAGAGCTGCTCATTTCATCACTGGATAATTTTCTTTCCAGGGTGCTGTTCATAAGAAGAGTCTTAAGGAGATGAAAGAGAAAAGGAAAGAGGAAGGAGTGTAGTTAAGAGGTTTCCTTCAGCTTTTTATTAGCAGATAAAAGTACAATCCTTGCTGAAACCAGCGATGATTTATTTATTGGCAAAAAAGGTCAATTAAACTTTATAGTCACTAGTATCCTGTTAAAAATAATAAAACTAACACATATATTAAATAATAGGTTAACATTAACAGCAAACAATGTTACCATCTGCCCTGTCAATCAAAGTGTATGCTGAAATTCTTCACTGAACTGGAACCACAGAAAGAAAAAGGGATACAGGATCATTATGGCAGTCTGGGCTATAAATTACAGGCAGTAGATATATTGCTGGGAAAGCTATATCATTCCTTAAAATGAATTCAACCTCCTTGACCTACCCCTTTTCTTCAAAATTTCATCTCTCTATGTGACCACTTCTTGGACTGCTGGTACAGGTGCCTGAAGATTTTGCAGCATGTTTAAAAAGATGAGAAACAACAAATACTTTGATGAATTATCTCTCAAGCCTGGCCACTGCTGTAGCACTTCATGCATTCTGATCAGACCTCCCAGCTGTAATGAATTTGCCCTTGGAGGAGGCTGTGAGGGCAATAAAAGTGGTTTTGAAAGGGGGTGAAATCTAGTGATGGCTGTAGCAGCAGGCAGTACCCAAACCTTGCCTGCTTTTAGCCTGAGCAGGACCAGCAGGGAGGGAGAATCAACTCCTGGAAGGACTCATAAGCTCAAGCTTAACCAGACTTTTACATGTATAGATATATTTTTCCTGGTTAAAAAAAAAGTATATATATATATATATATATATATCTCTACAAGTGAAATTCTGTGTGCAATAGCAGTCTGATAAAATATTACTTTGGGTCAATCAAAACTTTCCACTGTTATGAAATCAAAGCACTTTGGTCCAAGTTTTCCCTTTGAAAGCTTGTCAATGTGTTTCTGTGCGAAAATAATAACAATGAATTGCATGTGGGAAAAAATAATTTCCAAATTCAAACTGAAAAGATTCCATTCCAGAAATGTTCACATGGGCCACTTCAACCTTAAGGGAATGCTTTGTTTTGGGACAAGAAGTTCTGGAAACAAAATACTGCCAAAACTGACATTTTTTTTCAAAGCAGTGAATAAAAGAAAAACATGGCACTTTTCTGTTAGAAGAAACTTTGGTTACAAAATAAATAGTTTGGCTGTGCTTCGCTGAGCTCCACCATCATAATCTGAACCTGAATGTCGGGAGACAACCCTCAGGTGGCATTAACTGCTGCTAAGGTGACACCGGGGGAAGATCCTGGTCATCGCTATTAGTTAAATAGCATTTACTGTTGAACTCAGAAATCTCATGTGGGATCAATAGTATATTTGCACCTCGATGGATATTGCTCAGAAGTGCAATCCAAGCTCGAGCCTGTATCCTTTTAATCCTGTGGACATCCTGTCAGTTGGGTACAGACACCATGAATGATACCTGGATTTTGTTCTAATTGGCTATCTTCAGCAGCAGAAAAGCAGATCTTTTTTTTTGCAGGAGGCAGCTTTCTTTTCTTGTGGAGACCATGTTGAGGGTCAAACTCTGCCTATGAAAAAGCAGGTCGTGGTTTGAAAAAGAAGGGCTGTTTCCCTAAATTTCCCTATATGCTTTTCACTATATTGATATTTAATCCTTTTCTATTTACTGGCCTGATCTGTCTGGGGAAAAGAGATGGAGCGTTCGTTATACGTGGCAGTGCCACACACAGATAGACCATCAGATCAAGATAAATTTCCTAATTTAAGAATTATTTTAATGGGGTGGGAAAGGGCAGCTCAGTTTTGTCACCTCCGCCAACACCCCCCGGCATGCACGACTGCTCTCATTGTGGAGGAGAGCTGTGCCGGTCAGCACGGACATTACTGCCGGCAGAGCAGCTGCAGGAGCTCACTGACCCCCTCCCACGCTTACACCGCCGGGCCATTTTAATTGCAACCCACAGCTTAAAGTCTTCATTAAGTTCTCCCCGAGCCCCGCCTCCTCCTCTAAGATCAGCCGCCCGTCGCCCTGACCGGCGGAGCGGCGAGGAACATCTGCAGTTCAAACGTGATGCATATGCAACAGCGGGCTCCAGATTAAAGGTCAACAGCCTCCTCCGCCACCCAGGCCCGTCCCCCCCTTGCAGGGTGTCTGGTGTCCTTTGTTCGGAACTCTATCCTTCCTGCCAGGCTCCTTGCCCGCTTGCTCAGCCCGAGCGGTGCCCGGCTGGCGCGGCACCTCCGCAGGCCGGCCGGGGCTGCTCTCGCACAGGGGCTGCTGCCCGCAGGCGGGCGGGGGCTGCCGCCGGCGAATAACCCGGTCCTTCCCTCGGCTCCTTGTCGCAAAGGCCAGGGAGAGGATGACTGCAACAGCTGCAGTGCCGGCTCGTTCATGACAAATGGTCCTGTCACTCTTCTTATTGATTAGCAATGTTATGACATTTCCCTTCAAAAACACAGATGTGGCACGGGCAGCGACAGGAGCGCTGCTCTGGGAGGAACATAATGTTTGTGTTGTTCCCATTCTCCTGTCTGCATCTGTTCATATCCACGGCGATGGTTTCATGCGCTGATTCTTTTATCAAGAGGAAGCAGTACGGGAGAAGGTGAACCCTTGCCTGGGTTAAAGGCAAACACAGCTTGTCACATCAGGGGACTTGAGAGTGCAGATGACAAGCGTGGGTCTCCCCCGCACCAGACCAGTGTGCAGGGAGACAGCAGGGGGCTCAGTCAGTTTGGAGACTTAGTCTAGCTGGTGTTTGCAAGAGAGAGTGAGGGTGTGTTGAATCCATATGTGATTTCAGATTCCTTTTGAGAGGTCCTTGGGTCAATTTTTTTTTTTTTTTTTTTTTTTTTTTTGTCTTGGGATGTACTGTAAAAAATTCATAATAATGCCTGTAAAAGGTACACATATCCAGCAGGCTATGCCAGGAGCACTCTGTCCTTTACAGACCACTATGCTTCACCTCCACACGCAGCACTTTGTCCAGTCAACCTCATGGGTACACACCTCCACACAGAGCCACATGTGAGCCCAGGCTCTGTGTCAGGGGAGGTTTGTTGTGGCATGCAAAACCTGGAAGCATCTCAGCATGCCCTTCTCAAAGGCCATGTCGGAGGCTGTCCATGAACTATCCACTTTGTGGGCAGGGGAAGTTATCCAGGTGAATGGGTTTCACAGTCCCCCAGGGAAGCGATTCTTTTGTCCCCTGGAGCCCCCAAAAGGGATGTTTGCACATCAGCTGAGTTGTTCTCATGGGGGAGACCCCCAACTGCACTCCACTTCCATGGAAATCCTTCTCCCTGCAATAGAGAATGACCTAATATCTCCGGATTGCCAGATTTGAAAAGGGTAGCCAAGGAAGGAGAACACCAGGACTGAACTTTGCCATGAGGAGGAGGGTCTCAGGCAGCAACAGGGGCATTAAAAAGGTATAATGGTAAATTATTAAAAAAAAGGGTAAGAAGGTATAATACACGTTTGAAACATGCCTGAATCTTCTGGGGGCTGGACATCACAGGTGGGGGACCTGAAAACATCTGAGCACCAAGTTTGAGATGTGCCATTCCACACAGGGTTAAGCTGTGCATTTCTGAGAGAAGCTTGCACTAGTGAGCTGAGAGTATCTCCATGTATCTCTGCTCCATGCTCAAATTTTCATTGTAAAGGCATGTTCTGGTCACGCTGCTCTTATCAGGTTTCTCTGGAGAGAAATCCTAGCTGATATAGTAAAAAGCAACATTTTCCTCAGTAAGGGCATAGCTGACCTCCTTGTATCTGATATTTATAGGCCAAAAGACAAGTTTAAGAGATTCTCTATTTTCATGGGCATGAAAGAGAGCAAGTTTTTTTCTCTGCACATACAAAATATGCCCAGTTTAATCTTGAAATGGCTTAACGTTTTTCTTTATAGCCTGAAACATTTAATTCAGCTTTCAGCTTCACTTCCTTAACAGGGAAGCCAGTTAGAGGAAAAGCGCTTACCTTCCAGTCCTAAAGGCTGTTCCTTGGAGGCTGAATTAGGGCACCATGCATGGTCTGCTTTAAGAGTCTTGGAAATAACTGATAAACTGATTCTATACACAGCAGTTAATGAGTTTGTTGTTGTATTTGAGGGATCTCTGTATCGTTGGAGTCAGAAAAAGCAAATTATGTCTAATAGAATTTCTTTCCTTGACCAAAATCTCTTGCAGTGCTAACACAGCTAAAATGGGCTGACCCACCAGCTTGATTTACATGAACTTAAAGCAAAGCACATTAGCATGATTGTGTAGGCATCACTGTACAGACCATGCTGGTAATGAGAAGCATGTTTCTGAATGTCTCTTGTACAGTTTTCAGCACATTTTACAGCCAAAAAGAGATATAGTCTAGAGGGGAAAAATGAAAAATACAACAAAAACATGGGTTTGACCCCCAGGCAACATGATGTAGATTAATATGAGTTAAATGGAATGTGACCAATTTGCAAGGCATTTGGTTTGTATCTTGAGAAATTGAAGACAAGATCATTTTTCCCTGCAATCAGAGTGAGCCTTAGGCTATGAGCTCTTGTAGTCTCTACAATTGCCAGAGGCTTCCTCTTTTAATATACTAGGGTATCCTAGAATATTTCTTACAATTTTCATAGTCCAATGATGTGATAGATTTGCCAGTATGATACTTCTGCTGCCTTTCCTTGGGAAAAGCCTCCATTAGCTGTAATGTGTGCTTATAGCTTCTGTGAGTTTCATCAATTTTTGTGCAATATTTTGCCCACAGCTGTTCATTTATGCAAGAAAACAGTTGCAGTGATCGACATCCTATGTATGCAGGGATTATGCAGCAAGAAAAGCATTTTTCCACCAAAAGGTCATAGTTCCTGAAGAAGATTGTTTCAGGCTGGTAATTTTTGGGTTCACTGTGGACCCACAATTTTTGTTCACATGAGAATTTTTTACATATAATCAAAAAAAGATCTCAAAATGATGCCGTTCTCAGGGTTTTACTAATAATAAAAATTCTTTGATGTTTGAGATTTAGAGGTGGAAACTTTTCAATGCTTTACCAAACAGATTGGAAGACAGTATTCTCAGTGGTGTATCTGTTTCAGAGAGAGACTAACTGACATCACAAGGAACTCAGTAGAAGTCGTCAAATACAGCCCAGGAACTCCATACCCATGAAGCAAGCTGCACTTCCTATAAAATTCATCTCCTTTATCGTATCACACCACCTTCCCATGCCAGCAGACAGCCAGGAAACCATCCCAAATATTTCAAGTTCAGTTCAATTTTCTACCCAACACTTTGCATCTATAATTCAGGAAAATATTTGCCTTTGCTTTTCAAATGACCCAAAGAAAGTGCTCCAAAGGCACAAATCCAGCAACTAACTTCAGTATGCCCTTCAGCCTTCAGTGCTTAGGAGAAAAAATATCCGTGATATGTTTGGCAGTCTTCCACTTGAGTGTGTGGGCAATATCACTCAGGAACATTTAGTAGCTATAGATACAAGATGTTCTGTAATTGTTAAACTAATTTGTTTGAATAATGGATAAGGAGAGACAAATAGAGGTTGCTTTTCACTTATTTATTTATTTAAGAATTTAGACACAAGGACTGAAAGATGGGCCATTAAACAATCATGGTTTCAAGTGCAGAGGTTTGGGGCAAAGCAAACACAAGATGAATTTGCACCTCCAGATGCTACCATCCAGCTATCCAGTTCTGCAACCACTAACTCAGAGCAGAGAAGAAGTAGCAGCCATGAACTACCTTCTGCCCACCAGTGAGCAGTAACAGGCAGCAGGACATTGTGCCTTGGTCCTGCCTCCAGGTCCTGATGGGATGCCCTGTCCCTTTGAGGAGTTTTGCATCACAAAATACGTAAGTCCATCCTTGGTTTTGCAGGCAGCGGAGGGCTGTGTTTCCGGTGATGCTTTGAGCCATGCTTGTTGAAGAGAGGGATGTGGGACTGTGCTCTCAGCTGCTGATGCCTTGTTAATTTCTGGATGCACAATGAGAGAGGAAATTTAAGCATTTTGACCGTTCACTGCTATTGTACCTCTGTACTGTGCCAGTGGTTATGGAGTGTGAGCCATCACAAGCGTGGCAAGGTGGCCTTAGTCTCCCTCTCTTTTCAGTGATGTTACAGGTGCTTTAGAGAGTAGGGGGAAGACAGATTTACAATATATTCCTGTCTACAGATATAATGGGAAATGAGTCTTCATCCTTTTTAACATTCTCTATTCTTGACCAAGAATTTTATTGGTTTAAATATGTTTTCTTGGAAATGGATTTCCTCATGTGATCCCAGATAAGTTTGGAGTGAAAGGGGCTGTTGAAGATCACTTAGTTCAACCTCCTCTTCAAAGCAGGGTCAGATTGACAGCACAGGTTAGTTGGGGCGTTGTCCAGGTGAGTTTTGAAATTAGTCAGGTAGAAGAACCAGAATTTAAATAAACAAATCTCTAAATAGTGCCTTGTTCCCTATTTCTTGAGTGGCTCAAACTCAAGAAGATTCATACAACAGTATGTGCCATAAGCTGCTCCTCTGACCGCTACCTCACTTGTATTTGGTCTACCTGAAAGCATCTGAGTTGGAGGAGTGTATCTGCACTAATTCACAAGGTCACAGGCCTTTATATCATCACTGGATTCGGGCATTCCCATCCCTCTCCTTTAGGCATTCAACCCTCTCCATTCAAGACTTACTGCCCCTTTTTTCCCCTCCACTTTTCAGGTCACAGCCTTTAGTTCTTCAGGATAGCAGCCCTGCCCTGTGCCTGGGGAGGATGGCAGGCTGCTCATCAAGGGCATGGGTTAGACAGGACTTTCCTTTCCCCTCCTGTTCTCCACCCTGGGATAGTTGTGAAACTGATGGGCTATCTCTCCTCTAAGTTCAGCAACAAAGCCTCACAGCTTGTAAGAACAATTCAGCCACAATTAGCGTTGGTGTGAAGCCAGGGCCTCCCACAGATGAGTCTGCCTGCTCCAATGCAGAAGCTACAATCTCTTTAATGATGGGAGTTCAACGAAATTAAAGTTGACCCTCAGGCTTCTGGCAGCTAAATTCCAACAATAACCTTTCCTCCCACCCCTTCCTCTGGAAAAAATCCTACCAACAACAAACTACAACTGAGATGGGGAGGAGACCTCACTGGTTTTAACCTTTACGGGACAGTGCATGTGTCCAAATCGGACAAAAAACACGATGTCTCCTGGTGAAGTGCCATAAATAGTGCTATCTCCCAGTGTGATCTTTGAGAGAATCTGTTTTGGGGAAAGAACAGAAGAAGAGTCCTAAAAAGAGCGCGTGAAAAATGATGAAAGTTGCTTTGAAGTGAGTCTGAGAGCTGCAGTGCTTTCAGCAGCTTCCCCCTGGAAGCCCTTGAAATTCTATCTGCAATAAAAGGTACCAAAAGAAAACAGCTGGCAGGAGCTGTTAAAGTGGAAACAATACGCAGTTCAGAAGAGATAAACAGGATGGGCACAGAGCAGACTGAAAAACAAGGTATGGATCTGTTATGTGATGGAAACAGCCCTTCTGTCCTGAGTTGAGACAGTGTGACCAGGGAAATATTGCTGGCTTTAGGAAAGTGGACTGGGGAAAAAAAGACATCACTTGGTTTTCATGGAATCATGCATTTTGCTTTGCACTGAGGGACAGGAGCATCAGATCTGGTCCCCTGATTGTTTTCTGAACAGTCCTAAGCTTGCATAAAACAGATGAGGGTGTAGGGGTGTTGTAATGAATGACACCACAAAGGTAGAAGCCAGTCTTGTATACTGATATTTCTCTGGTACCAGAAGCAACAGCAGCTCAAGCAGGAGCCCCTTTCCAGTTTCAGGACAGTGAGGCACTCCTCTTGCTAGCAGGGCAGTAATGCTTTGCTGCCAGCAGTAGAGGTGGGTCCAGTCTTCGTGCAGCTCTGAAGAAATGCCAAGGCTGTGATCAAACTCAAAGCCTGTAACAAAATATAAACCCTGCTTTTGTCCTCACTGATATCACAGTCTTTGGAGACTACTTTGGAGAAACTGGTGAACCACGAACATTGGGGTCAGAATATGATCCGTCTTTTTGTGCCATGCAAAGAGAGATTGCTAACAGAGTGTACACAGACCTTAACCTGTTCTGATTTAGAGAAGTAAACCTTATATATTGCTGTGGTTCCCAAATAAGATCTGTAGAACTCTACTGAAGGGACTGAGAGCTAAATACAGATATGGGGGAATCATGAGGGAGCCATGTGCAACCACATCTGTAAAAAAATCTCCCATGCTCTGATCCACTATTGATTCTGCCCATGACATCACTCATGGAAGTTCTGCTTAGAGACCTCTGCTCACAGGGGAAGGAATATTAATCGAAACTTTGGTCCTGTCTGGCAAATGTACTTCAGATCAAATGCACTTCTAGGGGAAAACAGTAATTCAGAGATGTGGTGGGAGTGGAGCAGAGAGGAGCTGAGTCACATTTTCTATCTGCTTTGATTTTTGTTTTATACAAATCTTATTTTGCTGTTCAGATGTAATTATTTGTAACCATTATACTGTCCCAGTGTTAAGATAGAAGCAAAACTGTATCCACACTGATTTTCCAGGCACGTGTTTTTTCAAAGAATATTAAAATACAAAAGAAACAGCCTCCAGTTAATTTTAGAAAGATGTGAAAATGTTGGCATCAGGTCATTGTGCAGATGACCTAAGAGATTGTGTCATGGTGTACTTACACTTTCCTCAAGAAGTCAACTTGGTCAGGGCCATCCTGAAGAGAGGAAAGAACAGCCAGGATTTACATTTTCTAGATATAAGTTAAATCTTCATTTGGGAAGGATCTAGTACCTTGCTGATGACTATAGGATAACCCATAGGCAGGGAGAGAACTGTATCTGTGACAGTAAGTACCACTTTGTCCTGTGGACAACTTATCTGCTTTCAGAAAGGTCCCAGATACTCAGAATGCTTTGTGGGCTTAAACATTACTGAGGACCTGGGTCTAAAGCCTATTCAGAAAAGATCTCACACAATTCCTGGAGCTCCAAGTACTTTTATACTCTGAGGCTGCAAAACTCTTCCCCACTTGCACCACTTTTATTCTGATTTGCAACTGATTTAGCTCCCCATAAAATCAATGGGCATCCCTCTGCTTTCTCAAATAGATGTTGGATTGGGTGTTAGAGAAATTCAGTCTGTCTAACCCATATGCACAGATACTGTTCAACTTGTTATTCGAAACAGAGCTTGGAATGGAAGAAAATGAAGTGCTAAATATGTTCAGGAGTCAGGAGACTGAAGATGCTACCAGCAATGAAAAGGTGATTCCCATATATACAGGGGTACTGGACCAGAGTACTAGACAGTATGCTATCCAATTCCATTTTCTCTTACAACTAAATCCTGTGGAATGTAATAAAATCTAACCTAATTTAATAAAATCTAAACTTAATCAAAAGGCCTTTGAGCAAGTGAATGAAATTTAATTGCAAATTACAATCTGACCATGCAGTTGTGGATCCAGTAAAGTTATAGAGATTATTCCCTGTTACATTCTGTAGGTTTTATAAGCAGATGACTTAAGATAAGATAAACTGCATTAGAGCATTGAGTTTCCTTCTTTTCAAATCTTCACAAGTCTTTTAAGTTTTTCACTGAACTATGGGCAATAATATATTTCTACCTGAATACAGGAAGCCATCAGTTGATTCGTACACTGAAAATTAAGACTTTTTCTTTATCATGAATTTATAGCCTCGATAGAGTAATTGCATATACCTTTTTATTGTTTGTGTAAATATTTAATAATGAAATTTCTTAAGTTTTTGCATAAGGTCATAGGACATTAGAATGCTCAATAAGTTAAATATATCAAGTTTGGATTTCCTTTAACACTTTTGGAGTTAGTTCAGATTTTCTTTGGTACAAGTGCAAATTTGATTCTCACTTTAAAATTTTCATGTTTGAAATTAATTTTATATGCGACACTTTCTGTGCTATAAGGATATGCAAATTATTTGTGTTTACATTCATACATATGAATACTAACTTGAAACCTGAAATACAAAGAGGAAAACAAGGTAGTTCTTGACCCAACTGTCTCTACAGAAGTCTGCCTTGCTCTTCCTCACCTGCCGCTGAAGAAAATGCTCTTGTAAGTCCTTTAACTCCCACTTCAATTTTGATTAACTAAGAAGTTCTATATTTCTGCTAACATACTTTTTCAAGATAGTGCAAGCCAAAGTGAATATAATTTACAGTGATAAATGATATTAGTATAGCAAACACCATTCTCTATCCTCTCGTCCACATCAGTGCAAGATCTGGTTTGCACAGAGCTGATCTCCACTCCCCTGCTGGTCTGTGTCTGATGTCCTTGAGACCTGGCTGTACATTGGATTTTCCATCCTTTCTGTATACAGAATCAATACACATGTGAAGAATCGAATGGTTAATTCCTACAGGTGATTTGTTTTAATGTTCGCTGTTTGTCTACCATGATTTTTGACTTCCCAAATATTGTTACTGTGGCCAATTTAACACTTGAGCCTATGAGGGCTTCTTCAGCACTCTGCAGAAATAAAACAAATGTGAGTTTCAAGTGCTCAGCAAATTCTCTGCATCTTTTGAGCTAAAACTTAATTTTCAATCTTCCTGACATTTTATTTGGGACTCAGTAGCCTATTGAAGTTGCTGTTACTGCAAACCACAGGAACTTCATAGCGCTGTTTAGAATAAGCCATATCCTGTTTCCCTCCCAGCAGATCTTTGTTTTCCATCATCCATCACCAGGAGGGTTACCCTCAGTGCCTGAGGACGGGAGTGACCTGATCCCCAGTCCTATCCTGCAGCCTCTGCCCGTACTGCTCCCACCCCCCATCCCTTGAGCTGCTGCAGCACCAGGCCCTCAGGCAAGAAGCAGAAAGATGGGTTTTGCTTGAATGGGGAATGGTGGCATCACAGCCAAAAAGCTGTGGGAGAGTAAAAGGGGAGAAGAAGGACATGTAATCTTGTTATACCCCTGTCCTCACCTTCCTCCCTCGATCAAATTTAGTTTGATAAAAGAATGCATGCAACAACAGCCAAAGCTCAAGCCACACAGGGAATAACTGAGCAAATACAAAATGATGGATTCAAAGCAGCATGTTACATTTCTTAATGCAACATGCTTTCCTTTAAATCACCATTTGGGTCTTAACTCCTGGAGCAACTTCAACATACGCTGCCTGTCTCCTCAGAAGTGCCCTCTGGCAGGGAACAGACTCTGTGTGCTGTGTCTTTGTCTAATTGCATTTTAGCACAGCACAGTGAGGAGAAAATAGAGAAAATGAACTAGTTAATTCCATGGTCAAAACCTGTCTGCGTTTGGAAAGTGGAGGAGAGGGAAATCCTTTCTGCTTTGCTGAACTGTCCTGTGTGGGATGTCAAACCCTGCCATGCTAGCAATGCTTAGGGAGCATTGAAGGACAGGTCTCAGCTGCTCACATTTGTGCAAGTTCACAGGTAATGGTTAATGGGACTATAGTTATTGCATGGATATACTTGATTGGTTTCCCCACACGGGCTGCTTGTTGATATACATTAATTGTGGGGATGAAGGAAACTATTCCAGGACACAGGTACTTTATGCTGACTAGTTAGAAGCATTTCCTACAAGCTGAAATTTTGTATGAATGCCCTTGGCCAATGCTTGATGAGACTTCTCTATGTCTCTGTATTTAAATTACTTTTCACACAAAAAGAAAAACACATTAAAAATCATCATACTGAGTATCCCACCTTACATCTCATGACATGATCCTGTGTCTTACCTCTCAATTGCACCATCAGCTTCTGGGTTTTTCTTGTCTGACCTCGCAAAACATGCCCTACCCTCTGTGAGAGGCTAAAATAGCTGGGAGAGCTGGCTGCCCCACTAAACTATGCTCAACAGGGGATTTAAGGAAAGGCACAATCAGGAGAGGGAAAAGAAGCCTTCGGTAGGTGAAAATCTGCCTTGCCCAAGCAAAGTGCTTGAGCTCTGTATGAAGATAAAACTGTTTTCTGAGACAAGATTTTGCAGTAAATATTGTTTAACAAACACATTTAATGTTGTAGAAAAACACAGGATGACAATGTTTTCTGTGGAGGTGATAAAAAATGACATTTTCTTCATCTCAGAAATAAGGATATGCAGGCAGATGAGCCTGGACCCTGGTTTCGAAAAGCATCTACCACCCTTTTCTGATCAGTGGGAGGGTTCTTGAAAAAACAAAGGTGGAACATAAAGCTAGCTTTATTTTTCACAATCTCTCATATACCAACTGTGCTAAATCAGAGCTGGCAAATGACAGTTGCATCAGGAACATCCTCACAGGGATGAAGGAATGGGAAGGTGTCCAGCACAGCATTAATGTGACCCTGAGTCTCACAGCAATGCTCTGCTCTGCGGCAGAGCCTTGAAGTCGTCCGAGGAGAAGAGGAAGGGGGGGTGCAGTCCAGAGGGGGAAAGATGGATGATCTTGTAGCTGACCCATTCTTTGTTCATCTCTCTGGCACCACATCCTTTGCCACACAAGTCATAAAATTTCTTACCAGTAGCTATTTTGACAGTAGCATAATAAAGCTCAGAAGGGAATGAAGAAACACATCCAGAAGTGTCAAAATAATGTAGCATACTGTGTTCGCACTAACGTTATTATATAGTGGATTATCAGCAGTTACGCCAACACAAAAGAAAAGTAAAACTGAAGGGTTGGGTTTTTTTCAGAGGATCAGATATATTTTGTTTTTGCAAAGTGTCTTCACATACCTTGAGAAAGAGTCTTTATTGTTAACCTCAGAAAGAATGATTTCCTTGGAAATGAACATGATTGCTATGAAAATCTCTGGCAGGATACAGGCAAGAAAAAATACAGTCTAGTATCAAAGTGGTCCGGAAAGACATGATTGAAATCATGGGTTTAATTTATTTTGAACAATTTCTCATCTGGTAACATTTTTCCATATTATTTTAATGGCTCTGATACTCTTACTCCATTCTAATATTAACCTTCACCTTACATGAACTAAAGAAATTTCATAACTGCATCCGTATGCAACATTGTATAGGATTGTTAGCTGCTGGTACTAATGGTATTAATTTCAAATATATTTCAATTTTCTTTGAAAAGCAACATAATGGAAACTGAAATCATATCAAATGCAATAATAATAAAGATGAAAAAGTATGTATATGCAAATGCAGTAGTCAGAAACTTCCCTGATAATGATAGCAGTTGTGTCAGACACTTTAGGATCACACTACACCCAGCAAAAGGCTGTGTGCTGCTTGCTACATGATGTTGATAGGGAACAGGAGAGGCGTTAAAGGTGACATGAAATGAAGTGACCTGACAAAAGCAACATGTTGGGCACCAGAGAGAGGAGCAGCAGATAAAACACAGGACTTGGGAGTCCCCAGTGGGGAATTTAACCATGGATGATGCTGCTTCTGCCTGTGTTCCATGCAGTCCTTCTTGTCCAGGGACACAGCACATCCACACAGAGCTGGGAGGGTTTGAGCCCCAGCACCACCAAGCCACCCCACTGCAGCTCCATGTGTGAGACCCATTTTTCTCTCTCCAAGGGAAGTCAGGGTCAAGCCTCGCTGGAGCCAGGGGGGATTCATGGGAACAGCAATGGGTATTTGCTCCAGCTCCAGGTGAACTCCAGGTACATTTGGTCAACAAAGTAACGCCCATTACTTGCTGCAATGTAGAGAGAGCAGAGCGGACAGAGTTCTTGTTGTCTCAAGCAGAAGATTGCAAGACCTGGTTTCTCCTGGCCCTCAGTGACAGCAAAATATTTTTAAATTGGCCATGGTCCCTTTGAAATGAAGGGTGCCTTTCTGGAATGAAGGGACCAGGGAAGCCCTGGGAACTTGAGCAGAGAGGAGTTACGGAACCTGGGCACAATGAGGTTTATGGTGGAAAGAAAAGAACCTGGTGGCTTTGACTGTTTCATCAGGCTGTGGAAAAATAAAGTCTAGAAATAAGCACAGAGCAGCCACTTTAAGGTATGGTATTTTTTAAGTTAATATACAATTCATCCTCTGTGTCCCCAAATATCTGCCACAAGACAATGATAGCTTCCTTGGATTTTTTTTTCTAGTTTCTTCGAGGTTTTGGAGTTTTTTGGGAGAGGAGGAGGTTGGGTTTTTTAATTGGCACTAATATCTGTTCATTTTTATACACATGGCAGGGAGCCTGAGGGGCAGGCAGATATCTTTCAGATCATCTGTCCTATAAACTCACTGGAAATTACTCAGTCTTCCTTTGTCCAATTATTTAATTCTCCAAATGTTGATACTAAAGGAAGACATGAAATTAGCTCCAGGGCAGGCTTAACCTTTTCAGCACAAGAGCTCCAAAATGGATTTTTCAAGCCAAATACCCAAGTTTTATTATGAGAGATGTACACCAGTTTGGGTTTGCCTGTGTGGCTGCTCGGTCCCCGGCTGCTCGGCGGTGGTTTCCAAGGGGAGAGCCAAATCGCGCTAATTGCATGGCATTTATGGGTATGTGTGCATGTAATGCAGACCCCTGTGTCCTCCTCAGACCATCACTCATGTCACACACACTACAGGCACATCCAACAGCTGCGAGGTGACCTGGGGATGGAAAGCTCACATCCCATATCCAATCCCCAGAGCCAGATGGGCCCGTTCCCTAATGACTATATAAATTCTAATAACAGCTATAGACAATGTTGGCAGGTCCCACAGGCTTTCCTGCTGACCCCAGGGAGCAGCCACAGTGATGCAATACCTCAGCTGGTCCTCTGGAAAATCCCATGATAAAATGTTTGCCTCCACCCTATCCAGCTGCAGAGGACATGCCAACAGGGACATGGCAGAAGAACAGTGGCTGGATGGATGGCTCCCCACCCTCTGCTCCTGACGAGCAGAAGAGGACCTTTTTGACAAGTCACTGAGGGAAGGAAAATGGCCCCATTATTTCAGGCACCCCAGAAAGTGGCTGCCAGCCCCAGTGGGTGGCTGGTATGGCCCTTGATGGCAGGACACCAGTGTTTCAGGTCTCCTGATGCCCCAGGAGAGCTGTATGCTTCCAGGTGTTTGCTCCCTCACACCCAGCTCCTCAGTGCGCAGCTCTAATAAAAGTTGCTGTTGCTCCTCTGTTTCATAAGTGTTTAAAACACAGCACCTAGTAAAAACCTGCACCCAGCTAAGCAGGACATTTGAACCTTGACCCATGTTTCTTAAAGATTTAATCTCTTTTTGGTTCACTAGCAATGCCTGCATTAACTCAACATGATGGTGTATCTGTTGCATGTTTCCAAGCACAAACCAGTAGCTGAGCTTTTAAAGACTAAAACTGAGGGAATTCACAGTGAGAGTAGCCAGCTTGCCATTTCTTCTAATTCCT
>VYZR01085174.1:63658-78544 GCA_013400675.1 Oxylabes madagascariensis
GGACAGTTTTTAAAGGATCATTCATTCTCATCAGCCCAGTGGAAATTATAAATCCTGTCAGCATGGAAACTGGAGCTGCATTTGGTCTTGAAGCTTGAAATTCCTCTTTTTTCCCACGCAGTGTAAGAATTTGAGGGTCAGGGAGTGAGGATGTGAGAAAAGGGACAGATGGTCATCTTTTAGATGTCTGCACAGAATAAAAAACACCTTTAAATGGAATCAGATATTTGTAGTTTCCTGTCCAAAGTGGTAGATTGAACTAAAGATTATGAGAGAGTGGGATTTTGCCCAATCCTACCAACTTCAATCATCATCTTGACAAGGACTTTACCTCATCTGGTAACTTAGGTTAAGAAGAAGCCTTTTTTCTTTTGAATGATGACAGAACCACCTGTTTTGGGAAAGCCTTCTTATTTTCCAGAATGAATGGTAACCTCCAGTTGGATACTCTCTCGGCAGCTTGTGCTAGACTGCACTGCTAAAGGTTTTCTCTTCCAAAACTTCAGTTTGGACAAATGTGAATCTGGGAATAAGCAACAAAAGAGAAATATCAGAGTCACATGGAAGACTTATGATTTGCCTGCAGGAACCCAGGCAGAGGTGAAAGAGAGCCTGTATACTAAAGAAAGACATTTTTGTTCTCATTTGCCCTTGTGAGAAGATTTATATAGAACACTTACCTATCTAGCTTGGTGCTTCCTTGCCTATTTTTAGGACTAAATAAATGGCCAGTACTTGAAAGCATAAACTCTATTGACCAAGAAAGAAAATGTCTCAAATATATAGAAAGGCTAATGTTGATTCCTCAGACTCCATAAGCCTTAGACACTTAGTAAGGACAAGTGGCTTTACTTGGAGTTCCTCCATGTCAATTCTGCCAGTGAAAACTTATGCCACAAAATTTAGGATTACTGAGGCTGTCACTCTGATGGAAATGGGTATGTTTTCAGATGTTCGGTCTGGTTATTCTGTCTAACATCTGCTTTTGTACCATACCAACTCCTATCAGAACATGCCACTCTCAAATGGTGAGGTCCATTTCATGGTCCTCTGCCGGTCCTTCTGGTGCCAGCCCATCCTCAAACTACCTTCCACTCCTCCCTCCTGTTGTCACACCCACCTCTGTCTCATTTCTCTACTTTGTCTTTCAATGCTGAGGCTGTCCTTGCCTGCATGTGATCCATCAGGGATGATCAAACACTGGCAGAAGAATGATATTGGTAGGTTTGTAATGGGAAGAAGACCACTTTTTCAAATCTGTGGGGTTTTTTCCCCTAGCTTTATACGAAGCCCACAGGACCTGGATTGGCAGATGGTTTCCTGCCTTTTCAGCATGAAAAACCACATGAGCTAGTTACCAAAACAAATGAGCTGGGGGGGCATTTCCCTTGTGAAGTCCAGCCTCAGAGGGATGCTATGAGGTGTCACAACATCATTATAAAGTTCTTGGTAAAAGCCATATAAAAGACAGCGTAAGCTGGAGCCACTGACCACTGCAGTCAACTGAAAGACTTCCAAGGGCTTTGGATCTGACCCCTTAAAAAACACTAACCATGGGAATACATAATTTCCCAATAAATCCCCAATCTCTGAAAGGCACGGGGTTTTTGTGGGAGGAAAAATTTGGAGAGTGTTATGATGAGCAGTGAGCAATGATGTTATCTAAAGCTTCCCTGCATTAAATCTTTAGATATTATCTAAATCATCTTTCACTGACAGCAGAGTTGCATCAGTTTCCCCTTACCAGCTCATGCACCAAGCACAGTCTGTCTCCTCAGAGACTTTTTCAAGAGCAGAGAAGTCCACCACATCCCAAAATCAAGTTCCTAGCCTTTACTTCAAACGCACCAAAAGCTCTGGCACCTCACCACTTGTCACAATCATTCAAATTCAATCAAAAAACTCCGTAAATTCCGCATGTTTTTCTTTTCCCATTTTGGTTGCCAGTTTGGTTTGGGACTGATGTCTGGCATCCCTGCCCTGATCCAGAGGAGGGTGCAAGCTTCCCTGGTCCAGCACTGCTGCACACCTGCTGACCCACAACAAACAACAGGCCAGGTGCCCCAGGGCTTTTCACAATTCAAACTGTCTCAGGGCTGGCTTTGGCTTAGCTCCAACTTCACATTTTCTGGCTTGGCCAAGTAATGTCTTCGTTCTCCTTGTTATTCTCTTCTCCTTTCCTTGATACCATGCCACAAAGTTCTTTGTCTCAAGGCCAAAGGCAACTACACAGACTCTTCTGATCCCTGACAGAAGGAATGTAATAGCCATCCCAGGGATCTGTCTGACATTAGTCAGAAGACTTCCTTGCTAAAGCACACAAACACGGTTTTAGAAGAGCTGATGTGAATAGAACTTCACATATTTTAATCTCATGCAATAGTGAGAGTTTTGTTTTACATTCCTGAGACTGTAGAGATGTGCCAACTTTAGGTGGGCCTGACCTAACAGTCAAAAAGGGGGAAAAAAGTGCAACTAATTTATTTTCAAGATGTAATGATCAAATCTCCGTAATTAAATTAACTCATGGTTGGAAACAGTGCATAAACAGGGCTACGGTGTCTTAAAGGAGAGAATGTATTCTCTTGTCTGCCTGCTAAGGCCTATGAACAAGCTCTGTTTATATTTAGCATTTTCTGAGGCTCCCTCAAATTCGAGAGGAAACAGCAAGTCCTGGTCCAGGGGTCAAGATCCAGCAGGCAGATGTATGGATGGATGGATGAAGAAATGTGAAGAGAGGTCTAAAACACAAAATACTTGGGGCAAAAAAAGATAAAAAAGAAGTCACAAGGACAAACTACCTCCAAGCTCAGAAGAAGTACTGATTTTGTAATCAGTTATAGAGAGACCGATTTCTGCCTCTCTATGCAATTGTGTATATACATGCATATAAACACACACATATATAAGTATAAAAAGCTGTAGGAAACTGCTGGTTCTGTTTCAGCTAGTGCAGACGGTGTATCTTTCAACTAGAGACTGCATTCCACTTCGGTGAAACACATCGGTACCATTTTAGGGTGTGTTTGTTAGCTCCCTATCTCCCTTTCCCCCTGTTTTTATTGCCAAGCACAACATCACATGGTACAGAATATCCCTTTGGTCAGTTGGGCTCTGTTGTCCCAGCTGTGTCCCCTCCCAGCTCCTTGTGTCCCCCCAGCCCACTCTCTGGTAGGGGGCTGTGAGAAGCACCAAGGGCTTTGATGCTATGCACGTGCTGCTCAGCAGCAACTAAATGTCCTGGACGCAGGACTGGAAGGGATACTCAGCAAGTTCACAGAGGATACAAAATGGGGAGGAGCTGCTCACGCCCTCCAAGACAAGAGAGGCCCTGCAGGGAGACCTCAACAAAGGAGAGGCCTGGGCAATCACCAACCACGTGAAGTGCAACAAGGGAGAGAAAGTGTCGGATTCGGCACCTGGGATGGGGCAACCCTGGGTGTTGGAAAGGGAAAGATGGAAAGCAGTGCTGTGGAAAGGGCCCTGGAGGTCCTGGTCCATGACAAGTTAAACATGACTCAGCAGGGCCCTGGCAGCCAGGAGGGCCAACCCTGTCCTGGGGGGCATCAGGCACAGCATCGCCAGCTGGACACGGACAAGGGAGGGGATTGTCCTGCTCTGCTCTGCTCTAGGGTGGTCTCACCATGAATACTGTGTCCAGTTTTTGGCACCACAATACGAGAAAGATATTGAACTCATAGCATCCAAAGGACAGCGCTGAAGATGGTGAAGGGCCTTGAGGGGAAGCCGTGTGAGGAGCAGCTGAGGTCCCTTGGTCTGTTCAGCCTGGAGGAGACTGAGGGGAAACCTCACTGCAGTTACAATTTCCTGGTGAGGGGAAGAGGAGGGGCAGGCACTGATCTCTTCTCTGTGGTAACAGTGACGGGACCCAGGGAAAGGACCTGAAGTTGTGTCAGGGCACCTTTAGGCTGGATATTAGGAAAGGGTTCTTCACCCGGAGGGTGGTTGGGCACTGAACAGGCTCCCACAGGGAAGCAGTCCCAGCACCAAGCCTGACAGAGTTTGAGAAATGTTTGAACAATACTCTAAGGCACATGGTGTGACTCTTGGGGATGGTGCTGTGTGGGGCCAGGAGTTGGACTTGATGTTCCTTGTGGGTCCCTTCCAACTCACCTTATTCTGTGATTGTGTGATTCTGTGAAACATCCCTGTGTTGTCAGCACTTTTATTAAAATTATAAATACAAATCATAGCACTATACAAGCTACTGTGAAGAGAATTAATGGTATCCCATCCAAAACCAGCACACCATGGCTCCTGAGCTAATAGTTTGTTTGTTTGTTTGTTTGTGTTGTTGTGGGTTTGTTTTTTTGTTTTTGTTTTTGTTGGGGTTTTTGTTTGTTTTTTGTTTGTTTGGGGTTTTTTTGGGGTTTTTTTTTGGTTTTTTTTTTTTTTNTGGGCAATCACCAACCACGTGAAGTGCAACAAGGGAGAGAAAGTGTCGGATTCGGCACCTGGGATGGGGCAACCCTGGGTGTTGGAAAGGGAAAGATGGAAAGCAGTGCTGTGGAAAGGGCCCTGGAGGTCCTGGTCCATGACAAGTTAAACATGACTCAGCAGGGCCCTGGCAGCCAGGAGGGCCAACCCTGTCCTGGGGGGCATCAGGCACAGCATCGCCAGCTGGACACGGACAAGGGAGGGGATTGTCCTGCTCTGCTCTGCTCTAGGGTGGTCTCACCATGAATACTGTGTCCAGTTTTTGGCACCACAATACGAGAAAGATATTGAACTCATAGCATCCAAAGGACAGCGCTGAAGATGGTGAAGGGCCTTGAGGGGAAGCCGTGTGAGGAGCAGCTGAGGTCCCTTGGTCTGTTCAGCCTGGAGGAGACTGAGGGGAAACCTCACTGCAGTTACAATTTCCTGGTGAGGGGAAGAGGAGGGGCAGGCACTGATCTCTTCTTTGTGGTAACAGTGACGGGACCCAGGGAAAGGACCTGAAGTTGTGTCAGGGCACCTTTAGGCTGGATATTAGGAAAGGGTTCTTCACCCGGAGGGTGGTTGGGCACTGAACAGGCTCCCACAGGGAAGCAGTCCCAGCACCAAGCCTGACAGAGTTTGAGAAATGTTTGAACAATACTCTAAGGCACATGGTGTGACTCTTGGGGATGGTGCTGTGTGGGGCCAGGAGTTGGACTTGATGTTCCTTGTGGGTCCCTTCCAACTCACCTTATTCTGTGATTGTGTGATTCTGTGAAACATCCCTGTGTTGTCAGCACTTTTATTAAAATTATAAATACAAATCATAGCACTATACAAGCTACTGTGAAGAGAATTAATGGTATCCCATCCAAAACCAGCACACCATGGCTCCTGAGCTAATAGTTTGTTTGTTTGTTTGTTTGTGTTGTTGTGGGTTTGTTTTTTTGTTTTTGTTTTTGTTGGGGTTTTTGTTTGTTTTTTGTTTGTTTGGGGTTTTTTTGGGGTTTTTTTTTGGTTTTTTTTTTTTTTGGAGGGATGGGTATAACTGTTTTTTACTGAGTATTTTTCCTCCAGCCATAAATTCATTTAGCTTTTGTGAAACTCTTCCCCTTGATCCTCATGTTTTTGTAGTCATCCAGTAATAGAAAACTGAGGAAATGTTATGCATGAGAAAAACAAAACAGTGGGAGTTTACCTAATCACTGCTCTTGAAAGTTTAAGTCAACTGTTGAAACTTTTTTCCAGTCTGGCACTATTATCATCAGCTTCTACCTCCAGCTTGTTAACATTGCAAGCAACTGTTTGCCTGGCTGTCTGACAGATTAGTATACAGCTCTGGATCAAGAACACAAGGTAAGAGGGAGGAAAGGACCAAACACAAAAGCCTTACACTCCTAGCAGTAATTTACTCCCCTTCTGAATCACAGTGTCTGTGCTTCACTGCCCACCAAAGGAACAGGGTTGTCAAGGTGAAACCAGGTACCAGCACTGTCTCTTTCCAGGGCTAGGAGAGGAAAGGCTCACACTACTGTATTTTTCTACAGAGACAGATACAAGAAGGAGCAATTGATGGACCTACCACCTTCCACTTTCCCACTGAGCTACACATCCCCTAGCAGAGATGATGGGAAATTCCATGGGGCTACAGAAGATTTCAGGTTGAAAAATATTTCAACAGGTATAAAATCTCTAAACTAATCAACCAGCAAAAACTGTTTCTTTTTCAGACCCTGGTCTCTTATCTCAGAAGAGTCCTTCTGAAAATCTCTTTCCTACTTTACACAGCCTGCTGCAAATAAGATTATTTATTTATTCATTTATTTTTATCAGAGCACTATCAACTACAAGGCTAAGGTTTAGTTATGAGAATTTTGTTTATGGGCAATGTAGCAGAGCTGTCAACAAGAACAGGTGTGTGTGGGGGAGGGTTGAAGAAAAGGCCAGGCATCTAATGCAAGAAATATTTAGGTTCTTTCTCCTGAGTAAAGCCTGAAATCTCCTTGATACCTCTCAGGCAGTGCTGTTCACAAGAAACTATGTGCATACCAAACAGAGCAAAAGGCTTCAAAGGGTTGATCAGAGAATGACACAGCCACAGGAACTGCTGCCTACTTTTGTCTCAAGCACACACGCACATATTCACAATGGAGCTGGAAGGGTATCTGAAAAACTCTTGCTGCTGCTGCTCCTGCTAGCTTCATTAGCTAAAACACATCTCCCTTGGAAAAAAAAAAAAGGAATAGAAATGTCTTTTGCTGACATTTTCATTCCCTGCTGCCCAGTAAATAAACATAACATCTATTTGTCACCATGGAAACATCTTCCACGGTCCAAACTATGCAAAGGAGAGGTATTTGAGAAACTCAGAAGTCTGAAGAAACGAGCAAATATCCAACCTAAAACTTCATGTAGTGTCTCTTTTCACTTTGCTATTTTTTTGTTTTTCTCTCTAGGGTACAAGCATACTTATTTTAGAAGAAAGCAGTATGTATCTTGGATATGAAGCTTAAACATTTGCTTAACATGCTGTCCCTATTGTGCCATGTTTCTCCCTCTTCCCTGCCAGAGAGGGACGTGTAAATAACTCCTGATTTGTAAATCTAAAATGCACTTGTTTGTCCAGGGACACTGCATTTTTTCTTCTCATATTATGCATCAAAGTTAGAAAGACACTGTCACGAGCAACATAAATGGTGTATTTACATCAACAAAGCTTGCCTTCTGCCCACATTGCTTAGGCAGGCAGCTGGAGATGTGACAAACATGCCTCCTCCTTCCTGGGGAACTCTGGTGCCACTGACAAGGGTCTGACCACTCTGCCTGCTCGGGGACAGATACCCAGTGAGGTGTCACATGCTGGTCCCCTAAGTGCCATAAAGACAAGCCTTTCATTTGCACAATATATGACTTATGTCAGACTGGAAACTTCCTTTCCTAATTCCTGCTGTTTTAATAGCAACTGCTGCAAATTAAGGTGAAAATAATCCATTCTCCTGGAGTCTTTTGTCATAAGGGTTATGGTAACCTGCAGACATTGGAAGAACATCAAGGTTCATGTAAAAAGACATCCTTGTTTCTAGGACTCTAAACAGCTACAAACTTGGGACGATGTATCCTCCTTATAATCCACGATACCTCCTGAGACAAAGGAAACAAGGAAAGAAAACATTTGCATTTATGAGTGCATCTAGACAAAGCAACTTGTTATTTGCCAGCTATCCTATGTGCCATGTACAGGAACTTGACATCACACTAAAGTATCATGATCTTCACAAAATATGCATGTAAGAGACATCTTGAACATTTAATTTGGAAGAATTTGTGTTCCCTGGTAAAGGAGACAGTGCCACTCAGGACATTGACAGCTGCCTGCAAACAGCATTTACATTTTTACCTACAGTCCAACTCCAGAACACAATGGAGGTGTGAGGTTTGAGCCACCAAGGGAGCATACGTATGAACAGAAAGCAGGAAACCAGCTTTAAAATGAAAATGATAAGAAAAGGGTGATTTGAGACCTAGAGGGGGTCATCAGCTCAAATGCCTTTCCCTGTTCTTCCCTATGGAACCAGTAGAGGTGTGCGTATACACAGAAAACTGTGTATAGAAAACAACATCTTACCTGGATGACCTCAGATCCAAACTTGAGATTTTCTGTTCTAAATGGTTTATTCTGGTGAGAACCACTTTCCTTCAGTGCAGCAGCTCCTGGTATTCACCAGTGTCATGAAGAGGAAGACTGATTTCTGCAGAAGTTCCCCTTTTTAATCTTGATTTCTCTTCAGCCGAAGCGTCCTTAACATTAAAAAGTGAATATGAACTTGTTTCACTCCTGCACCCTCCTTTGGAACAGCATAGGGTCAATATCTGATTTGTTTCATTTTTTTAGTAGTTTACTATTTCTCCTTGGGACTGCAAGAACTTCTCTTAAACCTCACATATGCACACACAAACCCCTCTCTCCCATGGCAAAACTGTTTTTCCACAGATTTCCAGTGCTTGTTTCTCACCGCTGGGGGTCCCTTGCCTGCCTGAGATACAGCCCAACCCAAGTGAATGCAAAGAAGGCAGAGCACAGCAGGCACAGGCTTTTGGGGGAGTTGGTATGTGGAGTTTGGGTTCATGCTTAGTCTTAGCTGAGCTGTTTTAATGAAAAAACATTTCTGTATTTCTGTCTTCCCGCATTTCTTTGGGGTTTTTTAAAGATTTTTTCTTTCCCTGTCATCTCTCTGACATCATGCACTCTCCATTAATTCCTCTCTTTGTCTTCTTTCCATAGATAGATATCTTTAACCAGCTTTCATATCTATTGTGCTGCTCCTCCTTTCTTGCTTTAGCAGCATAATTTCTCCTCATGTCAAGTGACTTTTGCCTTTTCATCCACCTTATTTTTCCTAGACTTGAGACTCTGCTCATATCAATGTGTAACTGTGTAACTATCCATCATCTTTAGTTGAGTACTCTTGATTTATTCACTGTGAGAAAATCATTTGTCTACACTGATCCCTCCAGTACTAAGCTTCAGCTATCACTTTTCTTCTCATGCCCATTGACACAACTATAGTACATGTCCTAATAATACCTTTCCAACTGTTAACAATCACTTTTTTTTCCCAAATACCAAGAGTAGATGAAAGTTCCCCTTCAGAAACATTTTTCAACAAATATTTCCCAATACGCTTCCTTTAGTTAGGGTGGATAAATCCAAATAAGTAATGAGATCCCAGAGCACTGGCAATGGAAAAAGATAGAAAAGACACAAAGGTACATAGGGTGGTATATTTTTGCATTGTTTTCCATTTTGAAGGAAAAAAAATGTCTGACCTGTAAAAAAATCCCATTCTCTCCTACACATTGCAAATATAAAAATGGACTCTTTTTTCCATATGATTTCTTGCTGATTTGACCTGGAAAGTCAAAGGTGGTACTGGTCAGATGCAGCTATGCTGGCTGAACTTTCGCAAAAAGGTGGTGCAGCTTTTGATTTCTCTGTACTCAGTTTTGCAAAAAAATCTTGGTCCCTCACTTCCAGGAACATTAAAATTCATTGAGTTTATCTATTTTGTTATTAAAAATGGAAAAATGACACAATTTTACCTTGTGATTAGGAAGTACTTGTTTATTTATAGACCCATTTGTTGCCTAAAAACATTTCTTTTACATAATTGCTTCTTCAGACTGTTTGCTTATGTCAATCAGAAAACGTATTTTAGAAGATTAGGTCATTTTTGCTTGTGCAAATCTGAGCAATAATTCAAATAAAGCAAGGTCAGTTTAAATGAAAACCATATCTAGCACAGGAATAAAGCCATTAAATTAAAATCACTGAACATAAGACTCTGTTGATCATGTACTTACAGTGGAAAATATCAAATGAAGACACTTTCTATTTACTAATTTATGTCCATGCCACAAAGGTGGGATGAAATTCTCTTTAAAGTGTAAAAGTGGTTAATACATATCAGAAGGTTAAATAGGAACTGATTTCCAGTTGGCAGTAAGTTAATATCGTTTCTATCAGTCATTGCAAATAGCTAATACTTGATTTTTAAAATTAAGAAAACCAAAGCTCTAAGAGGGTAAACAACTGCAAAAGCCAACCAAAGATGCTAGGTTGATCTCGCTGTTATATTTTAAGAATCTGAAGCAGAACAATTTCGTTAATAGCATCTATTACTGAGTTTTTGAAACAAGGTGATAATTCTGTCCATAATATTGGGGTTTCCATTGTTCATGGACAAAAGCAAAATTCCAGATGTACTCCTCAGGCCTAAAAACTTTATGTGGGTGTTTAACTTCCCACATGAGAGTAGTTCTACTGAAAGCAAACCTGTAGTTCTCTTGTGCACACAAAGTGAAACGGTTTTTTTATTTCTAATAGTCAGAATTTGTTGATAATCATTACATTGAATGAGTGATTTTCAGGTTATTTGCAAAATATTTGTGTTTAAAATTTAGATACCTAAATTGTATAATGCTGTCTGTGTTCCTTCCATGGATAACTGAAATGGGAACTTACTCCAAGGAATTACATCCATTCTCTGTGTTTCAGGAAGATACAGAAGTGTATATACTTCAGCTACTCAAGCCATTGCTGAATGAGGCCCCAGTGAATAGAGAGGAGCTGCACAATGATAATTTTGAAAAACATTCACCTCTGCTAAAACTGAAATATATAAGAACTTTTCAATATGCAGAGAAATGTTCCTGAATAGCTGAAGGCACTGACCAACAGGAAACCCAGGAAGGAGAACAAGCAGAACTGGGGACCAGACATATGAAGAGCTTCCAGTGAGGCTTTTCTCTCCTTGAAACCTTTGTGTGTGGTGTAGGGACACGTTTGCAGTTGGTACACTCATCAGTTCATAAATCCTGGGGCAATTCCATGAGATACGAGTTCCTCGATCTCTTGGGTAATGGAAAGGAACAAAGAAAGAAATGAGGCCACAGATCACATTTCTGCTTCTAAGCTGCTGGTAAACATATTTTTTGTGTGCATTTACATGTACAGAGAAATACATATACATGTAGAAAAAGGTAGCCAGTGCCCGGATGGAGGATCCCTGTTGGCCGCAGGACATAAAATTTCTATCCTGATAGGAACCATGTTGTCAAAATTGAGTTGACCCATTTTTGATCCTCTTTTCTACACTCTCAGTGCTTGGAAAACACTTCCTGGTGTTTTGCACAGCAGGCTGGCCTTTGGCCCAAGCCCAGTGTCCAGCAGCCTGTTGCCTGGTGAGCTCCCTCATGGTGCAGCCAATCGACCACACGTACGTCACAGCACCTCTCCACCCATTCTGATGGGCTGCATATGTACCCATCTCAATTCACCATGCATGTCATTTTCTTTGTGATGTGCTGGTTGTCTTTTCACACAAACAGTCCTTCTACCTCTCCTGAGCCCCAGTAAAACCTCACATTACTTGGGAGATGGTAGTTCTTCAAATGCTGAGAGATATTTTGTCCACAGAGAGGCTGGAGGTTTTTTACACTTGGTTTATCAAGAAGGGTTAAGTCTTAATTTGTAAACAAAATTGAGTTGAAATAATTTTTTTTGATGCATTCTGCTTCAAGTATCCCCTAAAATGTATCACTTAAAGTTAACATTAGAAGAAAATTCTATTAAGAGGGCATGAGGTAAACTCATTTAGTTGCTCAAATTGTATAATACAATGAATTAATATGGTAATGCATCTTTAGAGACCAGAAGTAGATAATAGAGGTGAGCAGAGGTTTTCTGGCTTGGCTTCAGAAAGGCAAAAGTAATTTATCATTCTGTTTCAGTTTTGGAGGGTAGCATTTCTCATTTCTTCTGACTCTCCCTCTGAAATTCTCTTCGTTTCGTTTTTTATTTCATTCCGGTTTCTGAGATTTTGCAGGGTTTTTTTTTATTTCAGACAGAGCTCCAGTTGAATTTAGCCAAACATAGATTCCCCTGGAGAGGCAGCAAGCACCAGACACTTTTAGTTTCAATTTGTGCTTTCGGACTTTAAGGGGTTGCAGAAACCTAGGACTTGCCTTTCTTGGATATTTAGCTCACTCCTCTAGCTTGCATAAGCAAGGTATGGAAAGAATAAAATTATACATTTTCTTTTCTTTGGTCAGTTGTCAGGGTCAGGGAGAGACTGCAGTGATGATTGGTGGTCTATGAGTAACCTACTCCTTTTCTTTATGGCCACACAAATAAGCATTATGTCTTTATTACTTACATGCATTGTCTTATATGAGCCTATTTTTAATTAATAGAAAACAAAGCCCTTTTGACCTTACCCACAGGAAATACTGCTTCATTTATGCTAGCCATAAATTAAACTAATACAGCCTGAGTGTCCAGATAACATTCACTCAAATATTAAACAGGGAGAGAAAAGGAAGGAAAATGTAAACCACTGGCTTCAAGATGGACTCTGCAATTGTTAAAAGTTGTATCAGAGTGAGACACTTTATTGTGCCATAACAGTTGTTGGAAGTAGAGAAAAGTATCTGATACAATTGAAAAGAAAAAGGAAATTTTAGCAATGCAAAATCTAGTTGCCCAGACAGGAATGTCATCTGATGCTCTACTGAGACAAACATCTTCAAAGGAATTCAGCAGAGAACAAAAACACTGAATAATAAAAGATGCTGTAATAATATATAATAATTAACCATACTAATTTGGCTGTATAATTATAGTCTCTTTGTTTTTCCTTTTGCTTTTTTAACTTCAAGCAGTGCACAGCAGTAGCAATACAAAATATTTTACTTTGCCTTGTGTGTATGCTCAATGCTGGCAAACAGTAGATATCTCCTCATAAATGAGCTGTCACAAATTACTCCTCGTTTGGTGGCAACATCCTTGGTCTACATCACAGCAACAGGAAGCCTAATCAATTATGCTCCTAAAATGAAATAAGAGCTCTATGGTGCCAGGGGCATAGCTCATAAAATTAATTACAAGGCAAGTTTACATATTGAAGTACCAGTTTATGGAGGGACTAATAACTTTTGATGAAGACTTTGACAGGATATTACTCACAAGGATTATGAAAACACAAAAATCATTTGCAACTGGCTACTCAGACACTGGCTTGTGCCTCACAGCTGCATGTCCCAGCTGTCACCCAGGGTCTGCCCCTTTCCTTTGTCAAGTGCAGACAAAGATACCCAACAATATCACGATATCATTAACCATGTAGAGAGCAGAGAGCAGTCCCCATCAGCTGCCCACATCCACCAGACAATGTCTCATCTCTCTGACTCTCCCTCCTACAATTCTACGTTACATCCACCAGATTATGGCAGTATGGGCAGACAAAACTAATTTTTTTTTTTTTTTTAAGACTGGGAAACCCCTGTGAAGAAAAAGACTCAGGATATTTTTAGTGGCTGCAGAGAGGGCAAGGCTACAGGGTGAGCCCTGAGGTCTCAGGGAATCCAGCCAGGGGCAAGACATCACAACTGCCTTGACCTCAGGGCACTTCCAAGGACTGATAATGGGAAATAGAGTTATTCAGGCGTTGGTGTTTGCTCAACTGTGGAGCATAAAAATGTAAAAGGTGAATAGTGACAGATGGCAGATCTTTGGGGGAAACAAGTAATTTTGGTGGTGAAAGCAAACAAAGCAAATTGTGGCATGGATTAATGTGGAGCCTTTCATGCAAAAATTGAAAACGTTGCTAGTCAGCCCAGCAAATGGGTGAGAAGGCAGGTAAATTCTAGTATGGCCATTACACCACAGGCTGAACTGGGGCACCAAAAGGACAAGAAGCCTGCCAATATACTGCAGCCCTAGACAATAATGCGGGAATGCCATGGCCAGCAGTGGGGTGCCAGCCACTGTTTTTCACCAGCCCGCTGAGTCACCTCTTGGTCTGGCAAAAGCTGTTTAATGAATTGCCTTTATGAAGCTTCAAGACATTGAGACCCACATAGGACATCGAATGATGAATAGCCTGCCTCAAAGATGTCATTCATAATCAAATTTTAAATGTAATTCAGCTGGATGGAATCACTGCTCTTCTGTGCATCATTTACAAGCCTGGATGCTGTTCTCTGAACTGGCATGGTACCTTTCCCTGAAAGACAAGCTGAGAGCTATCCTGCACAGGAGCTCAGAAGAGAGCTGCACAAAGCCACACAGGTTAACTCTTCACAGAGTGAAATGAGATGTGTGAAACAAGGGTGTGAGTAGAGGTGAGCATGTCTGTGTTTGAGCATCTTAACTTTTCTATGCATTGACCAGTTTCAAGCAGGTGTGAAACAGAGGTATCTTGAGAGATGCTGCTGTTTTCCAAATACTGAGTGCAGGGAAAACAGCTTTTTGAGCAAACAAGAAGGGGACCCTATCCATGACCTATTTGAGAAAATAAACTAAACAAAGACCCAAGGACATTGGTCAGAAAAATTGAAAAGAAAGTTTTACAACACCTTAAAGCAAATCTTTCAGTTCCCAAGCATAAAGTACAAGCGTGTTCTTTAAACTATCATTATAGAGTTCCTTCTTAGACTGGGCAAGAGATTTTTATTTAAATGGAGGTCTCCTCAGAAGTGCAAAGAGGCCTTTGGGGAGGTGCAGGGGAGGAAAAATGTAATTTTTCAGGCTCCAAGTGTTCTTTTGTGTTTTATAAACAGCTGAGTGACAGCCCAGTGATTAATAAGTTACATAAATAATTATAAGCGACATGTAGCTGAATCTAGTCCACATTCCAGACATGGTACATTAAATAAAGAGAATTCTGCTCTTCCCCCAGAAGAAAATTTATCTGGCAACAGCAGATAAATCAGAAATGATACTGTGAAAGTATATCCAGTTCTTTGGAGAGACAGCTCATCAAAACCAGAAGTTTTTACTGCACTCACTTTCTCAAGCAAACTGTTTCATTTACTTCAGTCCTACCTTGTACTCATTCAGTATGAAAAATTACTTTCTTCCTTTATTCATCCTCTCTGGTTGAGCTT
>VYZR01085179.1:3710-15114 GCA_013400675.1 Oxylabes madagascariensis
CAAAAGGGAGGAGGGAAAGCAAATGAAAACAAATCCTATTTTTTGAAGATATAAGTCAACTGTAGCTGAACTTGGTGTTTATTTATTTATTTATTCATTTATTTATTTTCCTCCAGAGACTCTTACTTTCAAAAGAAATAATGTGTTTTAAATTGGGGAAACACCCCCACCCCCCAAACACAATCCAACAAAGAAATAATTGTTTCTTGGAAATTATATTTTAGTTGCCAACTTCATTGCTCAATCCAATGTCATGTGAAGCAAAGACAAATGCTGTCACCAGGAACAGCGTGAGATTGCTTTGTGATCTTAACCCTCTGTACCCTTCAGATGGAGCATCTGTGGCTTCACCCAATGTGATTCATTAAAGAGATTATGTATTAAAACAGACATGCTTTCTATTACCTGAGAAGCAGGGAGCCTCCTCATCACTGTGCCCTCATGGCAGCCTATGCTGATTTCACCATTTCTTTCTCTCCATCAATTGTGTCCACTTGATAGCGCTTACTTGGGGATGGAGACAAGGATCCCTATTTCCACCTGCATTTATACAATGCCCAGTGCAATGGAGCACTGTTCATGGTGACAGAACTGCAGAACTGGAAAAATCCCAACAGAAATCCAAAGTTAAATTTGAGATAGTAGCCTTTCCTCAGCATAATTTTTTCAGCATAACCCCTGCATTTGCTGATATAGAAATTATCAATTCCCAGTGTTACTGGAGCTAGACTGAAAATCAGCCTCACTCTAATGAAACAATTTCCCTCTTTTCTCTCAGTAGGGAAGCTCATAAGCTGTTCTTCTATTAAAGGGGGCTATGCTTTTTGGAAAAGGGAGAATAGGGTCCCTTAAAGCATTGAGGATGAACACGCAGCACGTGGCAGCACTGGGATCACTGCAGTCTTCTCATTGTGTGACCATCCATCTGGGTCTCTTCCTTCTCTCTTTCCAATTTATTTCCTTACATAATAATGACCCAGAGGAGGGTCATCACTTTGCAAACACCATTTGGCTGAATTTTGATGAGGGATTTGAATCACTCTGACAAATGGGAGCCTTCTGCATGGCTGGCTCTAGAGGGGGAATGAGAAACCTCTCACTGAGCCTGGCCTGTGCTTTGTCCTGAAGGTCTTTATGTGTCCTGAAGGCCTTTAAACCTGAGCAGACACATGCATGAAGGATTTAGCAATATTAAGCTTGGATGATGAAGGGGAGGACCACAGGGAATAGTAGCATTCAGCAAAGGGAAGTTCAGATAATTCAAGCAATTACAAGCAGATAATGGATTTTTGTTCCTTCTCCCCTTTCCCTCTCCTTTGTTATCACCTTCTTTCCTACCTTGTACCTGTCTCCTCATGCACCTGGGGTACTTGGGCTGGTGGGGGTAGTTAGGGTATAGTTGCAAGGTGCTGTTTGTGCTTTCCAGGGCTTTTGAAAGGGCTGTGAAAAGCCAGGAGGTAATTTTACCTTCTGCTGAAGCTTGGTCAAGCCCCAGGCGAGCTTGTGGTGGGCTGCCAGTGGTGTTTTGAATCTGGGCCTACCTGATAACACCTTGAGTTGTCAGTGTCTGGCTCTGCGCTGTGCTGGTGACCTCTCAGGCCACTTGGGATCCCCAGGTTCCAAAATGTAGCAGGAAAAATTCTTATCTAAAAGTTGAAGGGATTAAAAGTGCTGCTACAGAAGCAATTAGTACTACCTCGTGTTTTTTTTATCAACTGTGTCAGATGTGTCCTACCTTTGTTCTGGAAATGAAGACCACCTGGGAATCCTTATGCAAAATGACATTGCCAGTTTATGACCTTCCAGCCCTGAACTTGTGTGCATTCTCACCAGGCTCTCAGCACGTTGGGCTCCTATCAGTATCCTGGGATGTGTTTTAAATTAGTGCCTGAGGGGGGAATGGGATTGAGTAGTGCACCACATGCCCAACTCGGCTGAACTTTCTTTTTATGCTTTTTATTAAAGTTGTATATCATCAGGAGAGTGTGAAAGTCACATTAGAGAAGGGAAATCATCTCCCCAGCATTCTGGCTTGTCAGGCTATTTTGCATAATAACTTACGGAAATGAACTGGCCACTTCTGATACTTGAGGACAGGACTGGGAGAGCAGGAGCCTTCTGAGGGTTTTATCGCAAAACAGCCTTATGTGGCACATCTGGTTTGTTTTAAGCATCTCTGTGTATTGGGAAGAGAGCAGCAGGGGACGGGGCAGGATTGCTTTATTTGAAATCTTTTGAGTCAACTGTTTATGATGAGAACAATGGTCTTGGGAAAACTGCAACCAGGAGACAGAGCAGCCGAGCATCTGAGCCACTAATGTGGAAATTTCTGTTGGGTTTCTTCACCTGCTTTACTCCCCTGCTGTCTCCAAAGAGTAAGTGCATGTGAATGCTGCTGTGGATTTACCTTGTGGAATAGCCTGAAGAAGGCTGAAATTCAAATCACCCCCCTTTGCTCCAGCACAGTCCCTCATTAAACATCCCTCCATGTGCAAAATCCAGCTGTCTAAATCATAGCTAGCGATATAATTATTCAACTATTGCCAGGGCTTGCTTGCTAATTTGGTGTAGTTGTGGTGAGCAGAAAATGGATGCAGGATACTTCTATGGGGCAGGAGTCAGAGAAGTTCTGAGGATTTACTGCACCTGTGGCTTGGCCCAAGCCTTCTCAAATTGCAATGCACAAGGTTCCCATTTGTACTTGAATTACACACCTGCCCTGGCACACGTTCAGGAAAAGACATTACTTTAGTCACCACCCATATGTTTCTTGGCCTTAAATTGAGGAATGAAGCAGTGAAGGAGAGTAAAGCAATAAATGACTCTGGATAGCAAAGGGCTCCTTGGTCCTCAGTCCTGGAGAAACACTCCAAACACTGGGCAAACCTTCTGGGTGTGCAATTATAAAAATACAGTTTTAATCTCTGTGTCAATAGGCTCATCAGAAATCTTTCAGAATTGTTTGGCTCTTCCCTGAGAGTGCAGATTTAATACTGCCAAAAATCAAGTACAATGTAAATTTATTTTGCACATAATAGCATAACAAGCAGGGACAATTTCCCAACCAGACTAAATGCATTAGATTCTCCTTTAGTGTCCAAAATCTCTCTGCTCTTACCAGCTGTTGTGTTTTTTTTCATGACACAGCCTTACAAACTGCTATTTTACATTGGAGATCTTAAGGAAAGAAAACAATTAATTACACCTCAGAGCTAATTGGAATCAATACTTAATGTTTTTACCTCTCAGTTAATTGCCAAATGATGTATCACTAGTTTGATGATGAAAAATAGATGGATATCTCAGGTTCTTCCTCTAGGGTGTCATTCTGTTGATGTAGTAGCTGGCTCCAATGTTTTCCTTTCCCTCCTGCCTGCCCCTCTGTGTTCTGGTTCTCTTGCTTTAAATGCCATGTCAAATGTTTGATAATTTGATTATCAAAATATAGTGGTAAATTATAAAAACTGCAAGGCATAAGATGGTATTTATTTATTGGAAGATATAAGGAGTTTTAAAGGGGACCCTTGGAAAATGTTTCGTGTTATTTTTCTCTTCTGATTCAGCTGATCAAGCATTTGTTTCGTTTCTAGTCCATGGAGGAAAGGGAAATATATCTTTACTTGGTTCTCATAGAATCACCCAGGAGTGTCTGCAGTAATTGAGTGCCTTAAATTGCAGCTGGGGGCTCTCCTGAGGCTTTCAGAGGTGCACAGGGAGGGCAGACCCTGAGCACTTGTTGATGTCCTGCCGATTTCCTCAAATAACAATTCTTCCCCAACTCTCTAGAACTTGTAATGCTCTAAACGAGTTATGTGAGCCCCTCCAGCTCCTGTTCCTGAGGGTCACCCCCACACAACCACAGTGCCAAGCCCCAGGCTCTCCAGCTCGATGAGCAGCAAGACAATCTCCACCCAGGCAGCTCAGGCTGTGATACACCTCAACAGCTCAGGTGTGGTACACCTCAACATCCCCGTGCACCCAGGCGGGCTGACTCACACAGCACGAACTGCTTCCACCAATAAACACCAATCACCCTTGCCAAGTGTTAACTGCTGCCCTTGCTGCTGGCAGCGTGGACAGCCAGGCTGAGGAGCAAGAGGGGCTCTGGTCAGTGGAGGTGCCCAGCGGGTCTGACTGAAGGAAATCTGTCGGTGTTAATGTTATATAGAAATTAACACTTGATGCATTCTGGTAGTACATTGACACCCACAACTTTTATTTGTGGTATCCAGCGTTATTTCACACTTGGAATAGTCATTTTATAAGCATGGTAGGGACTCCAGAAAATGTTTTGTCATTTCCTTTCCACTCAGCTTCTTCCCAGAGAAACGGGCATGCACAGAGCCCTGTTTATGATACCCACATTAGTAATCAAATGTGTGCGTGGAGGTGTGAGGATTGCAAATAAACACATCTTAAAACAAGATCTATCTCCCTTCCCTCAACTGTCATGCTCCCAAATGAACTCAATTGTAAAATTCCCTCATGCTGAATTCGTATTTTTTCCATGTATGAAAGCTGATGACCTCACAAGCCCTCCACATGGAGTTAGGGGAGTACTAAAACCCTCCAAATATTTGGTGGTGGTGTGAGCACTGAGCAGACATGTAATGGACTCTCTGCCTGCGTGCTGGCTTTCCTTGTACTGTCCAAAGATTGCCATGGATGAGTATGAGGAGCAATGTTTTTCTGTATCTGTTCTCGGTTTTTCTTTCTGCAGCTGACAGCCCTTGTGCGTGGCCAGTTGTTCCGTTTTCTGTCTCTGCAGTCCTGCTGTTTCTCTTAGATGGCTGTGTGAGGGTGCTTTTAGACAACTCCTTGAGAAACAAGGATGAAACTTAAGGAAGAGCAAGTAGTGAGGTGCTCCCTCTAGTTTACCTGTTTTCATGATGCTGTAACCCAGGGCAATTACCATCTTTTCAGTCAAGAAGCACAGAAAAAGCTGGAAGCACAGGTTGGAGAAGGGGTCAGCTAAGAACTCTGCATTGTGTTGTATTTTTCTCCTTGTGGAGCTCTCATCACTGTTGTGAAACTTTCTTGGTTGTGCGACCCCTGTGGCAAAGGGACATCTTTAGGTGACCCCTTGTCAGTGCTGGCAGTGAGCAGTGGCTGGGTCTAACAGTGAGTTTTTCAGTCCACGTTTTCTTCCTTGAGCTGGTTGAAACACTTGTAACTTTTTTTTTAATAAAAAAATTGAATTTCTCATTGAAAAAAGCAGACCTGTAGCATATCCAGTTCTATGCACTGTGATAAAGGACTCAAATCTGAATACTGTTGGATAAAAACAAAATCACGACTAAAAAAAGCTCTTCCTCCCTTTCTCTTGCCTAACATTATTAAAAAGAGATCAAAAAAATTTATGAGATAAATTTAAAATAATGTGTTTTCTGGGGAGAAAATAGAATGGAAAAATGACTTTCAGCCTAATTTAGTAACTGCCACTCAAGATATGACTTGGAAAGAACTTTCTAAAGCTGGAAAGTTGCTCTAATGACATTTGTGACTGGGGAAGCATATGATTTTTTTGTGCTTTGATTAATATTCCCTATTACATGAGGCAGCTTAAAAACTGAAGGAATACTTTATCAGTGTTGTTCTGCCATTCCTTTAATGCAAACCAAGCTCTTCTTGTAAATTGAAAAGGCAAATTGGCCACTGAAGGGCTCTGGGCTTTTTCTGACCTGTCTGGTGCAAAGCTGAACGTGGTAACTCCTCTGTGCAATCAGATGTGCATCCACACAGTTAAACCTGAGGCAGCACACATCTGGGAGAAGGGAGAATGTGTTTCTGGGGGTGAATGTAAAACACCTCTCTATGTTTTATTCCTTTTTGCAGGAGTTGCGAAGCAGGATGTGATTGTGTGTAAGCAACTCGGACAAAGCAAATGAAAGGAAGAGCAAACAAAGAGGAGGAGGTGAGGGAATTCATCAGGGAGTTTGCTTGCAGCCTGAGAGAGCTGCTAGCACAGGTCTGAGAGATGAAATAAGATTTAGCATAAGAGAAACCTGTCTCTCAATTGTATCCAAGCCCCCCAGGAGACTCAAAGGCACAGGAATCTGCACATGGGTCTCTACATCTGGAAGAGAACACGGGGTGATGAATTATTCATGGATTATCTACTTGTGCTCAGGAATTTCTCTTTATTCATAGTTCAGGAGCAGCAAAAGGAAAAAAGGGATAAAAACTTGTATCACACCTGCCTTTTAATTTAGAAAGGTATTACTTGTACAGCTGTGGGCAAAGTCATCTGGACACCATGGCAGGGTTTGCAGGATGAGGTCTTGAATCATGGCAGGCTTTTATTCCATTTTTTAGGCAATCTGAAATAGGGCAGAGGAAATCTCCGTGAAAAAGACAAATGTCTGGTAATGGAAAAATAGCCCCACAATTTTCCAAACATTTTTAAATTACTTGCAGCTTCATCAAGTTCGCTTAGAGCTGAAAAAGGGTTGTGAAAGATGCATTTGCAGGGCTCTCCAGGCATTGCCAGTGCCTTTGCTTTAATTTGGAGTTGAATTAATCTTAGTCTTCCAGGCTGATAAATGTAAAAAGCCCTCTGAGAAATCAATTGATTGTTTAGTATCCTTGCAAAATCTTAATGTAGATGAAAGGGGAAGATTTGTGCTGACCAAAACAGAGTTGGCTGTCAGGGAAGAGAGGGCAAGGAATTCTTTTCCACATTCTTGATAAAATAATCCCCAGTGCAATGGACATTTTGCAAAAACTCTCTCTACCCTTCCCAGCTGATTGGTGTGCCCATGGAGCCATTCTCATCCAAACTTAATCCTCTGAAAATAATGTTTTAGCATACTACTTGGGAATTGAGGGCCCAGAGGTCCCATGTGGCCCAAGGAAATGGCCCTTCCAGAACCATGTGTTTCAGTAATGAGGAATTTTGGAGACTAACTGTCCTGTCCAGTTTGTGGTCCCTTATGTCTCCTGTGCTGTTGCACAGATGTGTAGCTCAACAGTCCTTTTCCTTTGCCAGTGCTTCTTCCCTCCTGCCCTCTCTCCTACTCTGCATTAATAGAAAGCAACCTCGTTTCTCAATCTGCTTGGGGACACATCTTCACTTTTCTATTTCTTCACTGGCAGAAGGAATTGTGCTTTAACTTCCAAAGGTATGGAGCTGCTGTTCAGCCTAGAAGAGCTTTTCCAAGTGAGCAAAGGCTCTTATAAAGTCAGGCTGCAGATATGCTCATTGTGTTTTTCCGAGGCATATTGGTAGTTGGCGTGGTTAGAAACCCCAGCTTTTATTTTATGGTAACAGCTTCTGGGCTCATACAAGGGTGAGACACAAAGCTGAAACCAGGCACACTGGGTTAGAATAAAATAATAGTTTAAATGTTCACTAACCAGAGTGCTATCTTTGGTTGGCAGCTGGGGAAAAGTACAGGAGTAAATGAGCTATTGGACCTGAATCTGTGCCTCATGATGGTGCTTCCCTTGGATTGCCTGCTCACTTCCCAAATCCTTGTAAATGGTTGTAGAACCTAATGCAGAAAAGGTTTTGCTTTTTAGCAGGACAAGGTATGACACAGGCTCCTCAAGGAGTCTGTGGCTCACGTTACCTCTCCCCTAAAACTTCTGGCACACGTCTGTATTCATGTTTTCATCCCTGATAGCACTCCCTTCATCTCTGTGTGAAAGGCAGAGCTGTGAGAGGCTGATTTTCCATTGTGGATGTAACATAACTGTGCAAGTTCAGGCTTGGGCAAGAATATACACCCATGTTTATTCAAACCCTGCCTGTCTTGGAGGACAGTGTCTTTTGGAGGGAAGTGATCTCATCTCAGACTTTAGGCAGCACAAAACCTTTTCCAAAGATCACAAATGATCTGCAGTGTCCAGCAGAGGGAAGCTTTGCTGGCTGGTTGGACATTACCTGCCCTGGTGGCTCTCCTTGTCTTAGGGCAGTCAGGCAGGTGATGGTAGGAGAAAATAGCAGTGCCTTTTTCTGCTGGAGAGGCTGCCAAGCTGACAGGTATTTCTGGGAGCACTTTGACAGAATGCAGTAGGGCTGGCAGTGACCCCCCACACAACCCCTACGCACTTCCCCAACTGGGGAGATCAGCTTTAGGCTGGGGAGTGGTTGGGAAAGTCACAGCCATGTTATATGGCCCCTAAAGAGATCTTGTGGATTCAGTGGGCGATCAAGGGGAAGGAAGGCAGATGTTCAGTCTTACCTTGCAGCACAAACCATCCTGGGCTTTTCTAAATTAACTGGCAAAGGCTGATCTGCCTCAGCTGATGTCAAAGAGCAGATTGGATTTTCTGAATGTTTCTGCTCTCAGCACAAATCAAAAGCACCGTTCCATGCCAATGCTCTCAGTAAAAGTGACACTTTAAAAGGTCATGGCTCTGGAGTGTGTGTTGGTTTCAATTTTTCAGTCTTGTAAAATTGTTTCATTCTTCCCTTCTCCCTGCTAGACAGGCTATGGATTTGTTATTCCTTTTATTCCTTTTCTTTTTTTGTCAATCAGCTCCTAATAAGGCATTGAAAAAATCCAAAGCAGATGACTGAACAAGAGCCATTCTTGGTTCTGTTTGAACCCCGGGTTTTCCATCTTTACTCTCTACCCTGGTTAAGAAGAAAATCCTTGAGCTGTGCATTTACTGGGAACTGGATTTTCTAGTGCTCATAACAGCACTACTTCTTCTGGTAGAGACTAGAGATCCAGACTAGGAGTAAAAGTAGATTCCAGGATCGAGACTGGGACTTAGTTTTTCCTTATTCTCATGTGTTGAAATGTGCAGGAAAAATGCTTTGGTTCTTCACTGTTGGCACTTGTTTTTCAAGGGAAGTTTTTTCCTGCAGGAATCCTCCCCTGGGAGGATTGAAAAACCACGTACTGCTGAAAAAGGAGGACATTTGAGTTCAGGAGGGGCATCATTATTGCACACAAGTTGTTTTGCTGTTGGGAAGGTCAAAGAAAGACAAGACTTAAGGAAGGGTTGGTTTATCCTTGCTTTGGGACTGTTGGTCTGTTGAGTGAGAGTTATGTGCTTCACTGTGGCTTTTCCTGGCAGGGGAGCAGAGAGTGGGCTTGTTGCTTGAGATGCATGTTTTTTGCTGTCCTTTCCATCTCTGAACTGCCTTTCCTGGGAACTGTGCTCTCACTTAGCTTCAGGACCATAGGTGGATGCTGCACAAAGCTCTACAAAAGGGCTGTGTCCCTGCTTACTTCTCCTTGTGCTCCAAGGCACAAAAATAGCAAAATGGAGAGTTAATACATCAAAAACAGAGGGAAAGAGGGCAGCAAGAGCACATTTCAAGGAGATCTGACTGTGGCTGATGCTCCTTTCCCTGTTGCCTCCATGTGTTTGTGCTGTGCACACAAACAGGTTGCTCAGCACGAGCCAGAGCAGCTGACCTCAAACCAAAGGCTTGATTAAACTAAGATGTTTTTGCTCTCTNTTGATGAGGGCCAGGGAGGCAGCACCTGCCATAACTTCATGATGGTGAGAACTGGGAAGGACCACTGGAACATTTTTGAGACTCAAAAGTGGGTCAGATTCCTTTTCCTTTGAGGCAAGGATTAGAAGCCTCTTGAATTTCTAAATACACCGGGCCAAATGATGAACTGAAACAGATCTTCCCTGTTATTTTTTAATAGTAAACTAAAGAAAGCATAAAGACAAAATATTACTGAATCCTTGTAGCAAGCCACGCAGAAAGTGTCAAACACTGAAGCACTTGAAAAGGTAAAGCAAGTTAATAGATGCTTTTATGCACATGCTGGGTTGTTCCTGGGCAATACTGGGGATATGTACTATGATGTGTTATGTTACTTACTTTTATCCTTAACCTGAGAAAGGTTTGGATATGTGCTTCACCTGTTTATAGAGCACTAATTCAACCCTCCTTACTCTACCCCAGGGAAACATCCATTGGCTGAGTGCTGAAAGAGGTGAAAAGGAAGCTGTGTTTAGTCAGTTTTTTCCCCCCCAATCCATTCTGCAGTTGATTTGTTTGTGCAGGCCTTGGCTGGTGTTTGTGCAGGGGTGGAAGGTAAAGTCTGCAGTCAATGGTTGGATCTTCAAGCCCTGCAGTGACTCCAATGCTGGGTTGTTTTGTTGTTTGCTGTTCTGAGGGGATAAAGCACACGCCAGGGACAGGGACTCATGCTGAGGGAAATCTGCAGCAAAGGTTTGGCTCTCAATAATGTCAAGCAGAGCTGAGCGTGAGAGGCTTTTGTCTCCTAATGCAGGGACCTCAAAAAACTTCCCTGCACACTGGCAAGGGGTCTGTTTTGGTTTCTTTTTTTTTTTTCTCCCATTTATCTTTTTTTTTGTCCTGCCAGATTTCATTAGTTGTCAAGGAATCACTGAGGCTTGATTGCTTGGGCTGTTCTGAACCCCTTCCTGAGAGATTAGTGGGAGCTTTCACAAGCTATTCCCAGGGGAATATTTTGGGTGCTACGCAGTGATTTGCCTCAATGGTGCAAACTGTGCAGCTTTTAATTAATGGGAAGGCTGTTCGAGGAAGACTGGCTGATAGAAAGATTGCTGGTAAACAGGAATCTCACAGAAGTTTTATTTATTTATATTCCTGGAGCGATGCAATTCTTAACAGCAAGGCCCAGGTTACCCATTTTAGGTGGGGAAGAAAGCTTGGATTGAAAATTCCCTTATGGAGCTGAAGTGAGGGAGGCAATTGGTCTGATTCCCAGGTTCTCTCCTACCTCAGAGGCAGCCTGTGCTCATGCATTTACTTTGAGAAGGCAGAGTTAAAACTGCAGGAACCTGAAATAACGAATGGGTATTATCAATTTGGCCAAGTCCTTGAGAATGCAGCACTGATCTCAGATTAAAAAAAAAAGAAAAAAGAAAGGAACAGAAAATAAAAAGAAAAAACATGTTAACATGTTGGCAAGGGAGGAATCGATCTGCAGAGAGGATATATTTAGCTCATATTCTCTACATTAGGGTCTTCTCAGATTTTGAATCTTAACGTCTGCTTTAACAAAGAGGATAGCATCCTGCAAAGCTGGATTGAAGGAAAGCAATGCTTCTCCTCACTGCCAGACTATTATCACAGATGATGTTAAAAAAGAAACCACTGATTCATCTGCAGTGACTGCCAGGAACTCATGCAAGCCCCACAAATCACGCTGCTGGGCAGACTGCACTTCCAAAAGCAGCTATTAGANGAACCTAAATAATGTCAGGTTTCCAGATCAGAAGTGAAGTGTAAAGGAAGGCCAGAACAACAGTGTTAAGAAGCCAAAATTTCCTTCTTGTTGGTTGTGGCTAATCCAAGGTGGGCTGAGCTGGGTTCAACTTGCCAAAGGCTCTTATCCCCAGCTGCAAAGTACTGACCAAACACCAGTGGGAGAAAGTTTCTATTCTCAGCTTTAAAGGTAGGGGTAACACATGGGAAGACATCCTTTGACCTCACAAA
>VYZR01085179.1:15605-33221 GCA_013400675.1 Oxylabes madagascariensis
TGCAGGGACCTCAAAAAACTTCCCTGCACACTGGCAAGGGGTCTGTTTTGGTTTCTTTTTTTTTTTTCTCCCATTTATCTTTTTTTTTGTCCTGCCAGATTTCATTAGTTGTCAAGGAATCACTGAGGCTTGATTGCTTGGGCTGTTCTGAACCCCTTCCTGAGAGATTAGTGGGAGCTTTCACAAGCTATTCCCAGGGGAATATTTTGGGTGCTACGCAGTGATTTGCCTCAATGGTGCAAACTGTGCAGCTTTTAATTAATGGGAAGGCTGTTCGAGGAAGACTGGCTGATAGAAAGATTGCTGGTAAACAGGAATCTCACAGAAGTTTTATTTATTTATATTCCTGGAGCGATGCAATTCTTAACAGCAAGGCCCAGGTTACCCATTTTAGGTGGGGAAGAAAGCTTGGATTGAAAATTCCCTTATGGAGCTGAAGTGAGGGAGGCAATTGGTCTGATTCCCAGGTTCTCTCCTACCTCAGAGGCAGCCTGTGCTCATGCATTTACTTTGAGAAGGCAGAGTTAAAACTGCAGGAACCTGAAATAACGAATGGGTATTATCAATTTGGCCAAGTCCTTGAGAATGCAGCACTGATCTCAGATTAAAAAAAAAAGAAAAAAGAAAGGAACAGAAAATAAAAAGAAAAAACATGTTAACATGTTGGGAAGGGAGGAATCGATCTGCAGAGAGGATATATTTAGCTCATATTCTCTACATTAGGGTCTTCTCAGATTTTGAATCTTAACGTCTGCTTTAACAAAGAGGATAGCATCCTGCAAAGCTGGATTGAAGGAAAGCAATGCTTCTCCTCACTGCCAGACTATTATCACAGATGATGTTAAAAAAGAAACCACTGATTCATCTGCAGTGACTGCCAGGAACTCATGCAAGCCCCACAAATCACGCTGCTGGGCAGACTGCACTTCCAAAAGCAGCTATTAGAAGTGTCGGCTGTTTTCTTGCTCTCTGAGTTAAGAATCGATTGGGAAATGGCAAAGAATATTCAATGCTTTCAGAAGTTGCTTTCTGATTAATTTCTCTCTGAATCCAGCTGTCTTCCCGGAGTCTTGCTTTTAAACTTACAATGTATATTTATTTTTATAATCTGCTTTTCACCTGAAAAGAATAATAATCCCCATTTATTTTAAGCTTGGCTGAACATGCACTGGATTCAGAAATTAATTTCTCCCTGCTCTTGGCAGTTAAGCTTTGAAGGATAGATCCTCAGCTGCTATAAATTGTTTAGCTTCACTGAAGGGTATTGCCCGGTGTCTTTAACCTCTGGAAGCAAATCTCAGCTTAGAAACCCTATGAAAATTGATTTTACTTGTCATTATCTTCATTTGGGTAAATGGTGTAACTGATGAACTTTCAACTCAGTCCTGTGAGCTCTGAGTGCACCCAGGGACAGGGTGAGCCCCTGCCAGTGACGTGTTTTAGAGCAAAGGTGAGGGTGCTTAGCATCCTCCAGGGCAATAAATACTTTGTACCTCACCTTTTGGGCTCTGCTCTGGCGCTGTTTCACTTCTGCCAGACTCAGACCTTCAAATCTCAGATACCCACCTTGCAAAACTTGGGTGCTGAACTTAAAAGTTCTGAGATGATTAAAAGATAACCCCTGGCTTGCATCTCACTTTCTGGCCCTGAAGCCTGGAGGGATGATAATCAAAACTATTTTTATCAGTTCAGGTTGTTACCTAGGCTCTCAAGTCCACCAAACTTTGTGTGAAGCAGCAAGAGCCCTTTTCAGGTTTAGCTCTGTGGATTTAAAAGAGATTGGTGGATTTGAAAGAGGACAGTCCTCAGACAGGAGTTTGGGACTGAGCTGCTTCTGCAGGGCTATGGAGCAGAGACTGCCCTGAAACCTCTGCCAGGGTATTTGCTCCAGACCACGCAGTAACCTGTGGGGCTGAAATAACCTTTGCAATTGGCAACATCTCTCTTGATAAAGGAAAAGCCTCTAAAATTGGATTCGAAGGCCATTTAATAAACCAAGACTAAGAAAAAATAAGTCCAGTGGATTTTATAATATTTTGGGGGTTTTTTTCTGGTCAGGCAGCAGCGAATGTGGAATGAGGTTCAGAGCTCTCAAAGCTGCTTCTGTAACCTGTGAAATTATAAAATCTACATTGGAAATTGCTTTGCTAGGGTTTTTTGCCCCATCCCTCTGGCTGCAGGCAGGATGTCGAACCTGCTGTTAGGAATTGCTGATGATGATGGCTCCATACTCTCCTCTGGCAATTTATTTTAGTGCTTTAACTGGCCCTGCAGGTCACACACTCACCCCAGTCTTAAATCACGGTGCTGCTGGTGATGGGCCCTGAGGAAGCATTTGGTGCAGGAGGGGAAAGTATCCCACAGTCTGGCACGTTGTTGCAAAATGCTGCAGACATGGATAAATTGGCATCTCTGCCTCGCTCTGCCAGCTCTGGAGTTAAGGAGCTGGCCTTGCCTGCCCAGCATATTGCAGGGTAATTTATTAGCATCTAATGGACTCTCTCAGTTCTTTCTGTCTCCTTGTGAAAAGAGAAGGGTATTTCTTTCCCTTCCCCTTCCTCCACCTTATGCTCTGAAATGCTAAAGCATCTGGCTGCCTCCGAGCAAGGACAAACTGCAAACACCTGGCTGCTGGGGGCTTTTTCTCCTCCCCTCTCCTTCCTGAGCTCTGCAGCTGCAGGACAGAGCCTTCTGAGGCTGTGAATGGCACCTTCTCCCCGTGGCTGCCCTTGGATCAGAAACAGCCTCTGGCTCTCGTGCCTTGATTTAGAGGCTCCTTACTCCGCTGCTGACCTGATTACCTCACGATGAAATGATGTGGGGCCACGACACCGAGGCATGATGTCATGGGCCTTGCCGTGTCACCAGAAGAAATACAAGCTTCCTGCTGCTGGGACTGTATTGCAAGGTGATTTTTGTTCCCTGCACGCTGATTTAAGGGTAGGCAGGGCGCTTACCCCATTCGTTCCTCCCCACTGAGACCACCACCAGCACTGGTTCTGCTGGGAGCCTCGATGCAGGGTGGGTGTTGGCAGCATCACAGCCATGTGGGGTGGGAGGTCTGGATGTGCCCTGGATGTGCCCTAAGTGTGGGCATTTCAGAGGTCTGAAGGTGCTGCCCACAGGGCTGTGGATCTGTGCACAAAGCCCCGCTCAGCCAGCAGCTCTGTGCTGCTCCCAGACTCCTAATTAGATTGAAGTCTCTGGATATCATCCCATACCTTTATTTGAAATGATTTATCATGCCATCTGAGTCAATCCCCGCAGAGAGACGTTACGAGGTTTTGTTTAAAATGCTGTACACACCCTGTCCAGTGCAGTAAATGTTCTTGGCTACTTGGAAACCAACCTTAGGAATCTTTTCCTGCCTTTTCCTGCACACCAGCCGTGCTTTCAGTGGAGAGCAGTCTGACAGGTCTTTGTCTCCTTGGATGGACACATATGGGGATGATGATTTTATCTCTCTTACTCCCACCCCTGATGAAATGCTTGCTGTGCTCCCTCCTGCTCAGAACCTGAATCTGGCTCCATTAGGGATCACACCAAAATCCCCAAGAGTTCACAATTCTGGGGAGTGCAATTGCACGTGGAGACACAAAGAGCCATCTCTGACAAAAAAAAAAAAAACAAACCTGCTATTATTTATGTCTTGTGTGCTTCCCTAGTGAGCAAAGCAGGATTTTTGCCCTGGTTTCACTGGAAAAATTGGGATCTGAAATGAAAGGTGACACAATGTGCTGCCCAGGTCTATTACTGTCACTTGTCTTGAGCTGGTAGATAATTCATGGCAAGTAATTTATATAGCACTTTTACTTATCCTGCCCTTTATCTCATCTGTGGTCAATTTGTTGGAAGTCCTTCTAATTAGAGTTGTCTTTGCCAATCACATGGTTTATTTGTATTAGCTCATTGGCTAAATGTAGCTCTTACAAGGCATTAATGATATATAACTGTTATGAGAATAGGAAGAACTCCTTTCAACTGGAAATAATTTTTGCATTATTTAAGAAAAAGGGAAGTCAGATGAAAAAAGAGATTTTTTCTTAACCAAAATTGATTTCTTTTTAATTTCAGAGGCTTTAAAAGATCTGCTATATAAAACTGAAGCAAAAAAAACCCCTAAGTACAGCTGAAAGCCAGTGTTTTATTCTCTAAATGCTAAAATCAAACATTTTTATTCCCCACCACTACTCCCCATTTTTCTGACAAAGTAATTTCACATTAATCAGCCTAAACTTGTGAAATGTTTTGGATGGAAAAAAAAGGGAAAAAAGTCAAGTCTGTAAAAAATTTCCTAGCTCTATTTATGATGAAAAATTTGAAAACCATTCTCCTGCAGGATAGCAACATTATCCTCAAATGCCTTTGTTCCTTCCAGGGACCTCATTTGCTGTTGCATTTCCAGAAAAGGAAACACAAAAGAGAGGTGAACAAAGGGGAAGTGGTTGAAAGATTGGAGTGAATTGGAATATTTTAGACAGCAAATGGAGGGCAGGAGGCAAAACACAGATAACAGTGCCACCAAGCTTATGAGTGGATCTGTTGAGCTCTTGCCTGGGCTGGGCAGGGAGCTGCTTTGATGTTTCCTTTCCCTGGTAAAATCAGCTGATGAGTTGTGGGTGGGTAAATGAGGAATACAACAGTATTTCCCTGTTCTGCTGGATATCCTGGTGAATATTGGCTCAGAGCTACAACCTTAGAGCAAATCCTGCAAAGATTTACTTCATGTCTGTTTTGTGAGATGCAGGTTTGGTTTCTGGGTGCTAAAACAGGTCTTTGCCCACCAGCTCTGGGTTTTGTGCAGATTCCAGCTCTTGGGAGTCCATGTGTAGCTGCTGCAGGTCTAAGCTTCAAAATCACTGTGGAGAGCAGCCTTGTTGCAGTCAGCTGGGGATCTGCCTGCTCAGATTATCCATGTAATCCATGCAATGTGAGATTAGCATCCAGACCTTGAAAAAAAAAAATGGGCATGTAATTTATTTATACTTATTTCCCTACTGATCGACTCCTCTCTACCAAAATACCCTCCAGCAAATAACTTTGGACCTGATTTTCTTCTCTTCATTTATGCCATCCTAAATGATTTAACCTCTGAGGGAATTTTGGCTCAGCAAGGCATGTAGGGGACCAACACTGCCCTCCCCAATTGCAATTATGCAGATCTGCCTGCTAGGGAGGAAAACTGAGTATTTTCCCCACTTGCAGCATCCTCCTGCCACCTGGTCCCACTGCTCCCGACAAAATCATTTGACACACGTGCCTGTGCTTTTCGTTCTGGGAACTGACTGCTTTCCCTTCTCCTCCCCCCTCCCCACCTCACCTTCTTTTCTCTTCCTGCTGAATGTCAGAGTGTATTGAAGAAGCAGCATTTAGTTATTTATTTTTAATGCTCTTTGGCATAAATATTCCGAGGGGCACAGACAGCGCCGAATCAATCCCGGAGCGGTTGGGCGGCGGGACCATTCACGCCCTGAATTTAATTTGCCAGATTGATCTATGGAGATGAAGACAGGTTGCAAAAGACAAACAACCCTCTGTGCTCTGCTCTGCCATTCCCTGGCCCTCAGAGCAAGAAGGAAACTGAACTTACTGTGAAGATGTTGACTATTTCAGGCTTTGCATAAGCAACAGCGTTAGAAAAACTAGACATGAAATTCAGACTCGCTTGGGTGGAAGCCAGGTCTGGGTTTGGATTTGGGTTCTGGCTAGCCACAAATCTCAGCCCTGGTTTCAAGCCTCTGGTAAGTTTGGCAGTGTTTTGTATTGTTTGTTTATTAGGACACAAGGAGTCACATTCATCCGTGCTGTTTTTTTTTTTGAATTGGTTAAAAACTCCAGGGGTTCTCTTCACTTTCCTTTTTCTGACTGTGGGGAAATCCAGTGCAGTAACAATCATCTGTGCCAGCAGAGAATGCAACCCTGTAGCTGGAACAGCTTCTTAGTCATGGAAAAGAGAGGGGAGAAATTTTATGTGTGAAGCCTAATCCAGCTTCTATCTGTGACAGGGGGAATCTTCAGCCTTGGTCTGTTAAAAAGGCTCTGGCTGCAAGTACTCAGCCCAAGGGACAGATGCATTTGGAGCCTTATCTAAATTCTTCAGTCACATTGTGCCTTCAAAAAGGGGTCAAAAAAAAAATCTTTGCTGTGCAGGCTTCCTACTGAGATTTCTCCCAAGCCTTCCTCCAGAGCTGCTGGGGCAGGGGGATGCTCCCTGCCTCTTGCTGTGGCCACTGCTGGTGCCAGCTGGAGCTCAAGGACAGCAGAGTATGAAAAGGGGTAAATGGGATTTGGGTTAGTATAGCTGGCAGGTTTTGTTTTACATGTGTGCATGCTGGGAATGTCTGAATCATTCAAGCAACCCTAACAAACTTGGAAGATCTGAGACATAGGATGGTGTTTTCTCACTTTTAAGATGCTTTCTACCAAATCCAGCCCAGAATCAAATATGACAAGATCATCCCAAAAGCAAAGAGAGATACTTGGAGCTTAGTCTAAACTTCACCTATTTCTCATGAAGTGCTGTTGGATTTATTTCTTTAGGCCCAGGCAGGACCACTATGAGCTCTCTTTTTTCCCTTGTTCCAGCTTTTATTCTTCTTCTATGTAACAAATAACCTTATAAACACCCTTTTAGCCATGGGTTAAACACTGTAAAGAGGACTGAAATTTCCTGTGCTTAACTTTGTTCTCCTGAATCTGGTAGGACGTGGAATGGTCTAATTTTCCTTGTATTTCCAGTATTCAGTGCTACCCTCTCGTTTTTCCTTTGAGTGATGCTCCCCAGTAATCATGTCACTGAACAAACATCTGGCATTTAGCAGTCTGCAGCCAGAGCAGTAGTTTTACCCTCCCTGTGTCACCTCTTTCCAAATGTTCTCTTTCTTCCCTTATGGCTGGCACTTCCCATTAGGTGACAGGTAGTGATTTTATTTTTCTGCTTGGCTGTTGCTGCCACTACCCTGTGATGCTCCTGTTCCCAGGTACATACAAGAGTTTTTCCAGTAATTTCCCCACATTTTTTTCCTTGGTTAGCGTCTAACAGGAGAATACTGAGTGTTTTGGGTTTTGCCTCTTGCTTCTCCAGGGTAGGTTATGCTGTGAGCAATTGGTGGAGGGAAATATAATAGGAATAGGAAATATTTATTCCTGTCTGCAATGAGAAGTGTTGATAGAGCTGCATGTAGAGAGACCTTTGCTATTTCTTGAGCTGGGCTTAAGCACAGCCTGCTTCTTACGCTCTCCTTTTGAGACTTTACCTTCACTGACTTCAAGGAATTGTCAAAGTAGAAAAGTTTCAGCATTTCAGAAAAAAAATTGTACCCCAAAAATATCTTCTCACACATTTTCACATGTATCAGTATCAAATTTGTTGTGTCAGCACGCATTTTTTGCAGGAATGTTTGCCACAGGTCTCACTCTGGGAATCTGCAGCACACTCTAGGAACTCTGCCCAGTGCGCAGCTCGTGGTCTGAAAGAGGGGAAATAAAAGCAACTTGCACGTCTCACTCAGCACCACATTTTGTTTGAAAGCGCCTAATACAGAGTTTTCCTGTTACAGCACTAAAAAAAAAGTAGGGGAAACTGTAAAATGAAGTAAATGAAGTAGGAAAATGGAGTTAGAAGTCCCCTTTTCCTGGGCATGTCCTGCACCAGCAGCTCTGGGGCTCTGCTCCCAGGGCTCTCTTTTTAAAACACAGACACAGTGACCTGCACAAAATCTATTCTCAATCCTGCTCTGGTCAAATGCACGTCCCAGTGACCAAAAATAGCTGTGTAGCAGTTGCACAAACCCAAATGAGTCACGAGCTGTAAAAACAGCATCGCTGTGGCGGTGAGCTTGACACACATCGCAGCCTCTCCTGGTGCCGATCAGATAGGTTTCACACCTCGTGGATCCTCGTCCTTTATCGCTCCTGCCATCGTTTCAGCTACACTGAAAGGGCAGAAAAGCATGAACAAACTGTTACACTTGGCCTGACAGACATCTCTACTTTCAATTACTCCTCTGTAAACAGATTGAAGATAACAAGTGCAGCCATCTCGAATGGCTCTGGTTGCTCAGGAGCTGCTCGCACCTGCCTGCTCATCCTCCCTGCAGAGCTCAACTGCATTTCACCTCACCTCTTTTGTTCCCACCCTCCCTTCTGTCAGGGGTGAGATTAGAGTTGTTTACACTCTAGCTCAATGTCAGCGAAAACTTTCAAGGAAGGATGTGAGATGCACTGACAGGTGCCAGTCACTATTTTTCAAGAATACATAAAATCATTCTTTCTTTCCAATGTCTTCATTTCAGAATTTTCCATTCAGGTCAGGTAGGATTGTCATTTGATGCTTGGCATTGTCTGGTCCATCATTTTTTGAGTAACCCAGCCCACCATGGCCATGGCTTGCCTCGGTGTCAGTGGCCCATGAAGCAATGGCTATTTGTCCTTCAGCGCCACCTCCGAGTCATCTCCTGCCCTGATTTACAATGAACTCCTGTTCCTGCAGTGGCAGCTGGATGTGTGGCAGGTTGTGAGTCCTGCTGCCCACCACCTTATTACTCTTCTGAATTTTGCAAGCAGCAGATCTGTGATGAAGTGCCTTCATCTGTTGTTACATCATCTTTCATTCCTGTGGCCCGTGCTGTCTGACACAGGGATGCCTTTTTTTAATGTGTCTACACACTGTCTCCAGATATGTTATCGAAATGCCTCAATAAATAGGCCATAAAGAACATCATATTTTAACAGTTGTGCCAGTAGCTGGAATTGTCTGAGGTTATAAATATTTTTTGCCCATCTTAAAGCAAGTTTTACTTGGGTGGCTCAGAAGGGAGGTGCATGTTTTGCTTGAAGGCTGCTGAATTAGTCCTTGGGCAGCATTTTCTGATTTTTCTCTGCCTCATCTCTGTCCCCCTGAACTCTGGGACAACATTCCTGTAGCTTTCCAGGGAGCTGAATCAAGCCCTTATCACACAGCAGTTGCTGATCCTCTTCCAACACCAGAAGCCTTCTTAGTGCATTCAGACATGATAAAGATTTTGATTTATTCATCAAAATTTTTCCAGCAGCAAATAGAAGCGCATCCTCCTGTTTCACACTAATATGCCTGTACAATCACCCCTGCTGCTTAGATGAGGGGCTGATTTCCATGCCAGGAATCCTGCTTTGTGCCAGATTCCTTTATTCTTCTTGGAGCTTTGAAGATATATTATGATGCTAATTAATTCCTTTCTCGAGAAGAGAATAATTGCAAGTATTGGAAGCAACTTCATCAATGCTACAAATGAAGGCAAATAGATGCTCTTTTTTCTTCTTCTTTTTTTTTTTTAGATTTCTCTTTTGATGGCAAAACCCACAAATTGACTGACTTGTGGGTTCTGTCATTAACCCACTGGGAACTGGAAGTGGCTGCCACTGGTGCCACTCACTGGGATTTTCCTACTGAGACAGAAGCAAATGTTCATTAGTGGAAGACATCAATTCATTTTTGCTCAACAGGAGATTCTTGGCCATGTGAGGGGTGGAGTTGGACCTCTGTGGTTCCTCTGTGGATCGTGGGGGGAGGCAGTAGGATGCTGCAACACAAACTTTCTGTTCTTTATGGATCCTCCCTTGAGAATCCCCTGACCTTTTATATGCCTGACTTATATAATCCTCTCAGAGGACAGACTAAAGAGGGGAATATTATCAGCCAATTAAAAGGTTCCCTCCTGAGGAGGGTGGAAAATAGCAGACAGATGATCTATTTTTTATACAACATCAATTACCATTTTGTTGGTGGATGTTGCACTGAGGAAGATCTGTGCTGTCAAGTGCCTCTCCCCATTTGAAACTCTGGGAAGAGAAACCCTGTGGTGGATTCCTAAAGCTGTGTGGGTAATTAATTACTTGATGGGTGTGAAATGGACCTTTATGACAAATCAACCATCAAAACTGCATTGGCTATATCCTAATTTGCCCCGAGCTGTTCCCTACCAGTTTAAATCTTTCTCTAGATGAATAAGTAAGTAATGTTTAAAGCCAAGGGCTGTTATTTTATTTCTCTTTTCTAGGAATCTCGCTGCTCACACCCACACTACACAATCTCTATGGTATTTACTCACAGCTTCATCTGATCTGCTTCTTTCTTCCCTACTTCCAGCTGCTCTTTGCATCCAGTCATGCTGCCAGTTATCTTCAAAAGGAAATGTGTCAGTGTGTACTCGTGAAGATATGCAGTGCCACAGTATTTACATCAGGGTTTTGGTCACACGTGTCATGTGGGAAATAAAAGTGCTACAAATGGGGAACAGTTGCTGCAGGCTTCAGGGTGTTAAGGAAATACTCTGTAAAGCATCTTGTGGAGAGGGAAAATTTTGCATTTCACAGATAAAACTGGCTGTTTCTGAGGTTTCTAGGTAATTCTAGCTCAGAGAAACTTTTGAAAAGGGAGATTTCTGCTGTAGCATGTGGAGGTTGTTGATCCATGACTGCAGACTTCGGAGGGATGACAGCAGGGCAGGACAGAGGAGGAATAGGGCAGGGCTGGAGCAAATCTGAGAGTGGTAACTGGGATCTTGGTCCCAGAGCATAGCTTCAGGGAACAGCTGCCCCAGGCTGTAGGAGAGACCTGTCCTTCCAGAGAGACACCAACACCCTAGAGGTGGTCTGCTCTTAGGCTTGAGGTGCTGTTGGGTGTTTTTGAGCCTCATTTTCCCCTGTGGTCCTGGGAACTATCTCTGCTACCTGCTTGTCACTTCATCCTAAATTGTTTTACAGAATAGGATCCAACTATCAGAGCTTCCACCCACCCTGGTCCTGGTGTCAACATCAGAGATATTTTACTACCATGCATGGCATGCCCCGATCCTACCCCAAGGAGCGTGGGTGGGTTTGGACATCTCCACAGAGGTTGATATCTTTATTTAACTCCACACTGGGACAAGGACACTGCCTACACTTGCTGTCAGAAGCTGTGCAAGGTTCTGTACCCCAAACAGACCAGAGTTTGGAGGGTTTGCAGGGCTGTGGCTGGACAAGGGCTCCGGTGCAGATGCATCCTGTGGGATGAAAGCTCCCATTATGCTGCCCTTTTAGCACACGTCTGCCTCACCCCAGTGCTGCTCATTAGTTCATGTCCAGTCAGTCCTTGGCTAATCCATCAATGCCAGTCATGATGGATGTGATTGTGAGGAAGGGCATTGGAGCCTGGGAGCTGCTGAGTGTTCAAAAATCCAGGTGGGACAAAAATTCAGCCCATCATTCACTGGCCTCAGTGGTGCCAATTCAGCAGCATTGGTGTCAGATAGCTGTGGAAAGCAGCAAAACTTCAGTCCTGAGTTTATTTCCTGAGTCCAATCTACATCAATCAGGTCAATAGATGCTTCTCAAGCTCCTTCTGCAGTCTGTGCTCCTTGCTGGATGCTTCATTTTAGTTGCTCATGATTCAATAGCGCACGGTGATCCTGGCTCCAAGGCCATCCCCTGAGTGCTGACCCAGGGCAGTCCCACCAAGGGCTGTCTGCAGTGATGTGCTGCAGGTGCTAAACCTCTTTTCAAGGAAGCTGGTCTGTAGCCCTGGTTTAATGTTTTGGTTTTTGGGAAATTCCTTTCCCAGGAAACTTTCTGTAAACAAGAGAAATGTTTTTGTAACTGTACCTGTGTTTATCCATTCTTTCTCACAGGAGAGGTTTCTTGAGGAACATCTGGTTTGACCAATTTGATTGAAGAGGTTTGCCTTTGTTTCACCAATCAAATTGGTCTGTGTAAAATACTATATAAAAGAGTCATATCTCGAAACATAAACTTAATTTTTCTAGCCTTCTGATTGAGAATCTGTGCCATTGTTTGATGCTCAACAATGACACTGGTCCACCTGCCACACAGAGATCCCACCTTAGACCCTGAAAGGTGTGTGGATGCTTTGGTGCAGCTTTTTGCCCAGATTATCTGGCACTGATGGACCACTTCACAGGGCACAGTGTGGTGAGGGTGTAGTGTCCAAACCTCAAACCCTGTGTTCAGTTTGGGGTACCCCACTGCAAGAAAGTCATTGAAGTGCTGGAGGGTCCAGAGAAGGACAGCGGGGCTGGGGAAGGGTCTGGAGCACAAATGTGAAAAGGAGGAGCTGGGGGGGCTCAGCCTGGAGAAAAGGAGGCTCATGGGGACCTTCTCACTCCCTGTGACTACCTGACAGGAGGGTGTAGCCAGGTGGGGGTCAGACTCTTCTCCCAGATAACAAGTGACAGGACAAAAGGAAATTAGCTCAAGTTCTGCCAGTGGAGGTTTCTGAAGGATGTTAGGAAATATTTATTCGCTGAAAGGGTGATAAAGCATTGAAACAGGCTGCCCAGGGAAGTGGTGGAGTCACCATCCCTGGAAACATTTAAAACCGTCTAGATGTGGTATTTAGGGACATGTTTTAGTGGTGGACGTGGCAGTGCTGGGCATGGTTGGACTCGATGATCCTATAGGTGTTTTCCAGCTCTAATGATTCTGATTCTAGTGAAGGCTTTTGTGTGAGCATGAGTGACACAGCAGCACTCCCAGGCCCTGCACATCTCTCACACACTCTGCTCTCAGTCGTGCTCAGACAGGCAGATTCAGAACTGCCTGGTTCCCAGCAGCTCAGCTCTCCCCAAGGTGTGCAGCAGGACCCAGCACTGGGGCAGCTGTGTGGGGGGATCACAGACCCCTCAGCTCCTCCTGTGGAAGGTGACAACCCAGGCCACAAACCCCATCCTCTTTGCTCACAGGGAGAAGAACTGGCTTGCCAGATAAGGTCCTGCTAAGCCTTGGTGATGTGCTGAGGGTGAGTTGTGACAGCTGGAGAGGCTGCAGTTCCTCTGTGTGCTGCTCTGGGTGCCATCCCAGCAGCACGGTGCTGACAGCTGGAACCTCCACAGAGAGCAAGCAATCACCACAGATGACCTGAAGGCAGACAAATAAAACTCATTCCGAGTCCCTGGTATTATTCCATCAAGGAATCTCTATTGGAAAACCAAATGGGAAATCCCAAGTCCTTTCTTATCGCTGTGCTGCAGAGGAGAATGTGGTACTGAGCCCTGATGAGTTTGTTTAGCTTCCTACAGGGGGACCAGAGGTGTTTGGTGATTTGGGGAGAGAGAAAATGTGCAATTTTAGCGAGGATGGCTGATTTAGGATGCACATGGAGTAACATGGGCAGCAGGTGGCAAACTGAAGATGCAATATCTCGTTATGAAACTAGCAAAATATATTTGCTGCACTTAGAGTCTCAGGATGCCGTGTTGTGACAAACCTGAAGAGCACATCACACTGTGAACTGGGAGATCACGTTTCATTTCTTTAATGTGAACATTCATTCGTTCCTTTGCAGCCTCACTGATGCTGCCCATCCTGCTGTTTGATGCTAAATTTCAGGTCACACACTCACTGGTAAATGTTCCAGCACTGAGCTCTTCAGGCCTGTGCTCTGCATCCTAGACAGCGACTCACCTTTGGAATATGCCTCAGGTTTGTCAGCAAAGTCATGGATTTGACAGAGATCCAGCAGATGGAAGGGTAAGGAGAGCAATTTCCTCATTTCAGCACAGGGCTGAGCATGTTTTATGTTGGTTGTTTGTGTTGGTTGCATGGTTTATGTTCCTTAAAGGCTTTTGAGGAATGATTGTACAACAACAGAAATTTTACAATGACTCAGGTAGTCTTTTCCCTTGGAACTGTATCTAGAAGGACAAGATTTTGAAATAGTCAGTATTCGTGATGAATAATTAACACCTTTTCCTCTATGTGTGTGCCTGTGCTCTTGGAACTGAGACCCTGCCAGATCTCTGAGTTCAAGAATATCAGCATGTTAGGGGAAAAATTAATTTTGAGACCAAAGAGAGGAAGACAGGATGTAAAGGAGGTGGAAGGGAAACCTGAAGTGATGGGAGTTTTCAAGAAATCCAGATGCTCTCGAGCTGAAATCATAAGAAATAATCACTTAATATCTGGGTAATTTGAAAAATAGATGACAAGGATGGTAGAAAACAGCTGTTCCAAGGAGTCTAACCAGGTTATTTCTCAGACAGAAGACAAAAAAATGTTGTCAACTGAAAGGAAGATTTAACTCCTTGTGTTCTTGTGAACCTCTGTTGCACTGTAATGACACTTGCCAGTTCTAAGGCTATTTTCTTGTTCGTTGGGACAACATGGATCCTACTTGTTTCTGTTCATCTCCCACCACAGCCAGCCCCCATTCCCCTTATTAATTACCCCTGGAGCTCCACACAAGTGCAGCTTTCACACCAACAGCCCCATCCATCCTCCATTTCCTTCCATTTCCCTGAACCGTGCCAGTTCAGTTTACTGTGTTTGGCTTCTCTTGACAGGAGATTTTCAGCTTGCTCCATACAGTTTACTCATCAGCTTTCACCCTATAAAATTTCCTGGAGCAGGAGAAATTTGGAAGGTGCTGGGGCATCCTTTTACAGCAGAGCATTCCTTGCTGAACTTGAGCCCCCTTACTCCCCAGATCCGGAGTTTTATTTCTCTTTTTGCTTTGTTTGCATCACTTTAAACCGTGATGAATCCCAATAAATTCATCGTGAATGGCGAGTGAAAATTTGGTACGGGAGAAAACAGCCTCATGTCCTTTTATTGTTTGGAGTGGAGCATTCCCAGAGGGTAAATATCCTGTAGTACCACTGTGGAAGAGCAAATATATGAAAAACCACTTAGTACCACTAAGGATACTAATGTAGTTAGAACATTAATCTTGCTGCAGCTGTTGTCAAAGCTGTCACAGGGCTTAAGGTGGTTCCCTGGAGCTCCTCAGGAGAGAACAGCATGAGCGCTTCGTACGATCTTAAAGGAAGGAAACTGGATCCGGGGCATTTTTCATTCAGATGTACAGACAGACATGTGCTTCCTCCCCAGGATTCCTCTAGCCTGTTCTCATCTGCACAGAATCTGTGAGAGCTTGGACAAGCCCAGGGCTGGAGGCTGGAGAGAGCAGGTGGTGGGAGCTGCTGGGGATGCTGAGCTGTAGGATTTTGTCAGGATGTTTGCAGAAAAAGGGAAAAAAGTCCCATGAGGAGTGACCACGAATTTCTTACAGAATGCTGGAATGTTGCTGGGAGCAGCAACAGATGTGTCCTGTTGAGCTGCTACCTTCAGTCCTTTGTGTTGGTTTTTCTTTTTTTCCCTCCAGGATCCTTCTTTTGGGCTGCTTCCGCAGCAATCAATACCTTCCCCACATTTATCTTTCGCAGCCCTCTCTGCCTGGTGTTTTAGCATCAGTCTGATTTCCATTTCAGTTCCAATTAATAATAATTTATAGGGGAAAGAGGAGGGAGGAAAGGCCAATTTCTTCATCGCATAGTATCCAGAAAAATTAAAAAAGTTCTACATTAAGCGTTGCCAGTATTGAAAGCTTTTAGGATTTTTAGGAAAATATCAAAATTTTTGGCCTGGCACTAAGGAGAGGGCAACCCAGCTGGGTGCAGGACCTAGAAGATGGTTGAAATCTCCATCTGTGGACACTGAGGAGAGACAAGGGCCCTGTTCTTTCCTTACATGTCACCCCTTGGCATGTGAGATGGTGGACATGGAGGTGGACATGGTGGGATCACCTGCAGCCCTGCTTTGGAAGGAACAGAGGGACTTGAAGTCTGTTTTTGAAGGTTTCTGTTGTCTGCAGCTGTGGAGCAGTAAAACTCCTTTGTGTGATATGCTGGCATTAGTGAGACCCAGCTAGTTTTGGGTTAAACTCTTTGTTCATGGGGAAAAGTGTTCCCTTGAGCTTAGGGGGGCTGTAAAGGGCTCCTGTGCACCAGGCAGGACAGGGTGATGTAAATGGTCTCTTGTGGTAAATGTCTTAGGCTCTGTGACAGATCTGTGATACCCAGCTGTGATCATCCAGTGTGCTGCACCCTAAAAGCTTCACTCAGCTGCATGCTTGCAGATTTATTGTGACCCTCTTCTCCAGCCCCTGGAACCCCAAATCCTGCCATGGGGGTGCCCCCATTACTGACTGTGTTCACGTTACTTGCTGTCTCTTCACAGAAATGGCTTTTCACCAAAGCTGCACGTGCCTTTTAGCTGGGAACACAAAGCCAGGGTTTCAGCACGGGAAATCTAACCAGTGTGTTTTCCCTCTGAATAAAAGCCCGTGTCACTGGGGCTGGAGGGTGAGGCTGTGCCACTGCAAGCATTCAGGTTAGTGCGTCCTTCACGGAAACCTTTCAGCTGGAGGTCACTGCTATAACCTGGGACACTGTAAATGAGTGCCACCTGAAATTAAACAGCTGAAGCACCCAGCTTTGCCCAAGAAATGTCAGCCCCTTTGAGGCAGATGAAGTCAGATGTTCAGAGCGATTCTTGTCATCATCTCAATTGCAGGCTGAGCTCGGGACTGGTCGTTGATGTGGGGTGGGCATCTCAGGTTCCTGCAAGCACAAGCTGAAACCCTGCAGCTGATTGTCACCCTGGTGCCATGCTGGGATCCTCTGCTGTGTCTTTATTTGCACAGAGCCTTGGCCAGATGCCTGGCACCATGCCAGCAGACCTGTCCTATTTCTATTTGCTGATAGATCTCCCTCCCATCTGATACCTTGATTAATAAACATCGATTTCTCCTCTCCCTCCTGGTGGAAAGGGTGCTCTGAGCAGCAGCAGCAGCAGCCTGGTGTCTCTGGGAGGGGTTTCTGCACTGCATTTAAAACCCTCAGCGTGAGCCGGCGCTAAGCACGACGTATATTTCAGGACTTGCTTTTCCCTGCCACTTAGTGGCTTTAAATGGCAAAATATTTCTGCAAAGACAAATTGCTCTGCAGGTACCACGCTGAGCTGCTGGAAAGGCTCCAGATGCCCAGAGGGATGTGAATGACTCCCTGCATCCCCGTCAACAAGGCGAGATGGCTCTGGGCGTTCATTTTCCACAAATGAAAATTAGAGGAGTGTGAAATATTGACAACAAATTGCAGCGCCGTTTCGAATGCAAGGCAGTCATGCTGCTGAAAGGCTCAGAGGTTCCCCACACCTCAGCTCTCCTAGGACCAAACCCTGAGTGTTTTTTCAGAGCAGCAGAATTAAGATAATTTTCAATATGTAGATGCTGTTTCTGAGTAAGAAACAGCTAAAGCAGGAGCATTCCCCAGCAAATATCCTCTGTGCCAATATGATGAAATTTGAATGAACCTGTGACTCTGCCTCAGGACAAGCCATTAGATTATCACACTGAAGAAGAATTTGATGTTATAGGTTGCTTGGAAACACAGATAAAAATCTGTCCCTGGCCTCTTTTTGCCCAGTTGCAATCCCCAGTGCTCCCAGTTTGTGAAAATACAGGGGGTGTCTGCATTACCACAAACCTGGCAGTAGAAAATCTACATTTATTCTACAATTTCTCACATGGAGACAGTGTGGTGACTTTCTGGATCCTGGATATTCCCCACTGGAAGAATAGCAAAAATCCCAGCTTCTTTCTGCAGCACTTGCTTCCTTCCCCTCCTCTCTCTACCTGGTACCCTATAGTAGAGGGGCATCTTCAGGTTTTTAACCCTTTTCTACCCAGAAAAGCCAGGGAATCTGATTCACTACACTGGGGTTCAACATGCATGTTATTTATTAGGATCAGCAGCTCTGTAAAGTTAGGCAAGAAGTTGCTTTTCAAGGCCCTGGGTGGCT